>APFE030698821.1:18049-132181 GCA_000404065.3 Pinus taeda | reverse complement strand
TATGATTTAAAAATAAATATATGAAAATATACAAATATAATGTTTATTCAAAAAGTGTGAAATGACTTTTATTATGAGTACTTTACTTTATGACTTTAAAAGTACTTAGATCACTACCATGGTTAGCCATGATTGTTTATCCACCATTGAGAATGTGACAAGTAAGTACATTTAACTCAAGCAATGCCTTCTCAACCATTGGGGATGATGTCATCCCCTAAAATGTGATTGGTTCTCATAAAGTGAATTTTGATTGTACATTTTCCTTAGGAGACCCATTTTAGACCTCAAAATTCCCCTAATTCACAAGATCTTTTGCTAATGACAATGCATGGATCATTGATAGTGGAGCATCAAGACACATGACATGGGAAAGTAGGCAACTACTCACACTATCAAACAAGTCATCCTCTCATGTAGTGGAATTGGGTGACAACAAAAGCTGTGTTTTTATAGGCCTAGGATCTACATCATTAAAGTTGGACAGTGGATCAAAGTTGCATCTCAACAACATTCTCTATGTTCCAGGGATGAAAAAGAATTTACTTTCTATTTCTTATTTAGAAGATAAAGGGGAATAATTGCTTTTGTTGATGGAAAAGTATTGGTTTGGGGAAAGAACTCTAGTATTGAAAAAGCTAGGGTTATTGGAGTTCGTGAAGGAATTATTTACCGGGTTATCACTTCATCTCCTTAAGCTTTGGTTCATATGGAAGTAAGTCCCATTGAACTATGGCATGGAAGTTATGGCCATATTGATTATAGGGTCATCCCTAGTCTTAGTCAATTGGTTCATGGTGTTCCTGATATGAAGTTAGACCATGAAGGTGTGTGCAAGAAATGTTCTTTGGGGAAGCATTCTAGAAATCCATTTCATCATAGTTAATCTAGATCTAAAGAAATATTAGAACTCATCCATTCTTATGTATTTGGGCCCATGTATGATAAGACACTTGGAGGTCATCTCTACTATGTAACATTCATTGATAACCATTCAAGGAAGACATGTCTCTACCTACTCAAAACTAAATATGAAGTATTTGATAAGTTGAAGGAGTTTAGGGATGAGGTAGAAACCCTAACCGAAAACAAAATAAATACTCTAAGGTCTGACAATGGTGGGGAATACACCTCTAAAGAGATTATTGCATATTGTAAGGATGTAGGTATTAAGAGGGCACTCATTGTTCCTTACTATCCCGAACAAAATGGATTGGTCGAAATGAAGAATAAGTCAATCAAAGAAGGCATTCGAACTATTCTCCTTGATCAAGATCTATTGAATTTTTTATGGGGTGAAGCAGCAATGACTGTTGTGTACGTTCAAAATAGAAGTCTTTATAAGAGTCTTAACAATACTACACCCAAGGAAGTATTCAGAGGAAATAAGTTGAGTGTGGATCATTTCTGCATATTTGGAAGTCTAACATATGTCCATGTTTTGAAAGACAAGTGAAAGAAGTTGGACTCGACAAGCATCAAGGGAATATTCATTGGTTATAGTCTTTCCTCAAAATCATATAGAATCTACATAAAGGAGGGAAGATACATTGAAGTAAGTAGGGATGCCATATTTGATGAGAATCAAGCTTATAAGAAATCAAAGGATATTCTTGTCGGCTTGAGGGGGATTAGACCCAGGTTCAGAGTTAGTTGCGTTAACCAACAAAACCCTACACTATAGACCCTTTTGGCAACAACCCGCATAGCGTAGGCTATACCCTCGCTAGAGGAAGTATTGGGGGATGCTAGAACCAAGCTTCTGCCTCCAGAAGGCTACGTGATGTGGTTTAAGGCGCTTTTTGCAGTTTTAGGTTGGATCTGACCTTCACAAATCCTTATTCATAAAACTCAAATGATTTTAAGTTAAAGAGATTATAATCTTCATGTAACCATCTAATCATGCATAAAATAACATCTAAGAGTTGATTTGGATCTTCATGAAGTAATTAAGATAAATTCATTTAAATATCATCCGATTGTGCGTAAGTACAAAAACTACGTAAGTTCATAAAAATAGACACATAATTGCTTCAAATATATTTTATTACTTCAGATCTTCTCTTTACAACTTTCCAGACCCTGTGCACATAGCCGCAGGGGCCTGCACACTCAATTGCGGACTTACCAAGGTCTCCGTGCACTTAGCTGCAAGAGACTTCCCCTTCACCCAAAACACGAAAAGATCTACAATTACTAACCCAAAATCATATCATCTCATCAAGTAATTTTCTTTTGACTCACTAGGACATCCCTTTATATATTCTTTTCTATTACAATACCATGTTCTACAAACCATGGGCAGATCTCAAAACAATACCAAAATATAAGGGTTTATGACCTTCCTAAACCCCTTTACTCATATTTGGCCTGCACTACTCGTGCTTCACTCCTCAAATGCAGAGACTTACAATATTTTAATAAAATTTAAACTAGGGGACCCCATCCCAACAATTCCTATTGATTCTGATGACGAAGAAGTTCATGTATTTGAAGAAGATGAAGTTCATGAGAACTCTACTGTAATTGATGAATAAGAAGGAGCAAGTGAGCTTATTCAATCAATTGTTATCCCAACCACAAGGAAGAGGCCAAATTGGTTTAAAGTTACATTATAATATGTTGAAGGACATGAAGTTGTGAAAGGGTCCTCTAGGGAAAGTAAGAAACCAAAAATGTATTATGGTTATGCTATTGTTGTAGCGACTACAACCAACCTCCAAAATTTTTCCTTAGCTTCGTTTTTGAGCCTCCCTACCAACCCTTCACAGCATCATGTCTTGCCTTGTCAAGTACACAAGATTTATTTATTTTCTTGTAGGATGACAGCCTATCCATCAAAACTTGTTGCATCCCCCTCACAGGTTGTTTCACCCGACTTGGTCCATCTACAAGTTGAGCAGCTCCCTCAAGAAATTGTGCAATTTTGGAGGGGAACCAACCTTCCCTCCAAAAATTGCACAATTTTTTCTGGCAGTCTATTGGGCTCCAAAATTGCACAAATCTTCCTATCATTTTTCACTAGAAAAATTGAGCAATTCCTCCTAATTGGACTTCTCAGCCCAGAAATTGCACAATTCTAGGCAGCAGTCAGTTGCTCTACCTAGAAATTGCACAATCTCTTTAGACAACCACCCAGCTCCCTCCCATAAATGCGCATTTTTTCCTCCCAGCTGAGAAGACTGTTAGAAGTGTAGTTGAGTTGATTGGTTCCCTTTGGGACCGAGAAAAATTGACTTGCATGCATGGGTTGATTCTCCCAAGGCAGCATGCAAAGGCATCCCTTGATTTAGGTATCTACTTTTAGCAGTTGGAGGTGGCATGCAAGGATCATTTCATAAACTTCCCACTAGGTGTCGCTCTTTCTAGATTTGCAGCATGCACACCACATCTTCGATTTTATCAAAACACATGAACCGAATGCTGCAAAGCTCATTCATCACATTGACCTTGTAGCTCTGACATCCCACATTACATCTAGGAGTTGTCGGCACATTCAACCTGGCTATTTTGGGGTAAGCCTACTTTCCATGTCTTCTGCTTCATTTATGTTGCTTTTTGTGTTTCAATTTGTGCGATTGTTGTCTATTTGATTTCAGTGAGAACTTACTGTCGTTTTGATGCATGTTAGCTTGTAGAAGCACCATTTCAATTTTTGTTCACATCTCGTTGTTGTTGCATGCATGAAACTGTTTTCCATGAATGGTCATCATCGCAGAAAATCGCTTCACACACATTTGTGCCTTCCTGTTTTCCAAATATTGTGATTATTGTTTGCATGAATGATCATTCACTCTTGTTTGCACTCATCTCATCATGCATTCACACTTCTCATGTTTTTAGTCATTCGTCAGCTAGACTAGGCTACCTTGGCCTGGCCCGTGCCTTTCTTGAGTAGCACTGTGCATTTTTGGAAGCGAAGGCTCTGCCTTCTCTCCGAAAATTGCAGAAGTCTGGCCCAACACTGACCTCCAAAATTTCATTGTGCAATTCTTGGAGGCAGTGTCCTGTTGGCCCCAGAAACTGCGCAATGTAGTTTATTGGTTGCATGTCACTGCTGAATGAAATTACCCATTGCGAAGTTTCATTCCTTAGCAGGATAGGTTGGACTGTGCATTGTGCAGTTCCAACAGTCAATCAGCCTACTATAGCCTAGATTACACCTTGTACAATTTTGGCAGTCAGTCTCCCAACCTCCTGATAGAAACTACACAACCTTCATGATCAGTCACACAGGTATGTTGTAAATCAGTTCTCAAGTTCGTTTTGGTTTTCGACTGGTAGATTGCTTGCCATGAGTTTTTCCATGTCTCCAGGTATCGCAAGTGTTCATCTACCTATCAACAACATAGGTACAATGTTTTCTAGGAGAGCAGAGTTGAAGACACCATTCAGAGCACATGTGCAGATGTAGTCAATCAAGTGTCTATGAAATTGCCTACCCATGAAGACATTGAGTTGTTCGTAGAAAAGTACATCAAGATATGAAGGCAGCAACATCATTAACAACAGCTAAAGGCAGCATACCGGATGAAACGAAAACAAGAGGAATTTTTTTAACAACATAGAGGCGGAACAAAGTTGCAAGCTCAAGAAGATCCACTTGTGATGAAAGCAACTTTGGAGACTCGGGCTATGAGGTGATGGCACGACATGAAGATCAGACAAAGGCAGAGGATGGAAAAGAGAAGGAGTTTCATTTGCTGAAGCAACAACTTAAGCAAGAATAAGAGCTGCATATACCAGATAATGAATTACAGCAGGAAAATGTACAGTAGGAGGTGCAACATGCATTCACAGATGAAACTATGCCTGTACAAGTTATAGATCCATTCCAGCAGCCGGGATAGAGAAGACAAGGTGAGCAGTGTTGTTAATTGCATGCAAGGGAATGCAGCATCATGCATTTCATTATGTGAACGCATGCAATCCCACCCATTCGGCACACTCACCAAGGCGAAGATAAGGAGCAAGTCTGACTGGAGCTGAATATGTACCTCGACAAGTTAATGTGCACGACCACCAACACATGCTTGGAGAGTAGCGTAGACACTATGCATAAGCATCTTGTCAGTCCAGTCGCACCAAGATGACCATGCACATGCTATTAAATGAGTTGGACAGAGGAGCCATATAAGTGCACCCAAATGCAACGAAGGCAAGAGTTCGCTTCGGCAAGATGTCACCATTGAGCGCACAAACACCATCACGGACAACCAAGCTTGGCATCAACTCATCACCTTCGACCATCACAAGCATGTCAAAGAGTTGGTCTCACCACAACGGTCTGAGTGTCAGTGATGTCTTGCATGGCTTGCTCAAGACATTTTGTCTCACATGGCCACATGTGCATTTTAATGTAATGTCTTGTCAAGTGGAAGCTCAAGTGTTGATAGTTGAATGTAACAGTCATAGAGTAGTTGAAGAGTCATGAGGGTAGATGAACGGTCTCAAAGGGGAATGTCAAGGGTCACCCAACCCTTTGCTATAAATAGTACCTCATAACTCATTGTAGAGGCTTTTGGTCAGCCAAGCTTCTGATAGGAATATCTTAGAGAGAACTTGGACAATATTGTAACGAGCCTTGGCTTCTCCACTACACAGAGCTAGGATATCTCTTTGGAGGAGCAGGGGGTTGTGGCTATAATGTTCCGCTGTTAGAACTAGTGGTTGGACATGGATGTATTGTATGATTGGAACTTACACTTCTTAATATAACAGAGCCAACATGTTTCATGCATATGTTGTATTGTACTCTAAGCTATCTGGTTTACTCTAAATGATATATGTATTTGTTTGCATGTATGGACTATTCTGTATAAGTATGTATGAATCTTTCTGAAATGTTTTATTGTTTTAACCATCACTTTGGATTGCTCACTAACTTGTTTTCCAACTTCTGATGCATCTTCGCTCGTGTGTTCCCTTCCAAGCCACGTACTATTACAGGTTTCCAAGGGGCACACTCACCTCACCCTTAGTGTGTTAGAACCTCTCATGCACCTTCCTTGACTTATTACAGTTTTCACACCCTTTCTATGAACAAGGACATCTTACTTTCCTCTGTGTGAAATTGCAGTCAAGGCATTATTGTACGACCTATTGCTGGGACTCCTACACCAAACAATCTGAGGTCTAATTAGGAATTCTTACCGGGGATACCTCGTGACATGTTGGTGGGTCTAGGACTATCAAAATTTCTAGCACTAGAAGGAGGGACAGATGACAAGCTAAGCCCTACACTCTCCTCCCTCCAAGATGTTTTTCGCATGCCAACTTTGTTACCATCACGAGGGAGTTCTTTGATCTCTTGTCCACATAAACATATGATGGTGAAGATGAAGTGGCCTATCTTGAGTTCTTACATGACTTACTTGCCTTGCTTCATGAGGATGAAGGATGTTTTGATGAGCGGGCAAGCTTGTTGCTTACATACACATTTCGCAAATCTCCACATCAGTGGATGTGCAGCCTGTCGACTGATAGCGTGCACTCACTTGAGCACTTCTTTGATCTCGTTGAAGACACTTTCTATCATTTTGATCTAGAACATATTGACCAAAAATTACAACAACAACAATTGAAGGCTCTACCTGAATCACCTATGGATTTTTAGTAGCGCTTCCTTGATTTGCAGTTTCAATCTTCGAAGAGCCAAATGAATTTTTTCTATCTTTGGGACTGATTCGAGTACTGTCTTAAGAAACCTGCTCATCCTAGGAAGAATTTCAAGCTCAAGTCCTACTCAACATGCTTCGGTGATGGAGATGCACAATCACAGACGGACACGGTTGATGTCACAAGTGACTGTCCGTCGTCCCCTCATCAAACAACTCCACCATCACAGAGTGATGTGGGAGAGCATGAACACACATTTGTTGAATCGTCATGTCCTCCTAACATCGCTCCTTCATATTTTCATGCAGACTTGGTTATGAGTCCCATACCTCATCACATGTATTTTGTGCCTCAATCTCTGTCTTCGTATTCTGATCATCCTTCGGATTGCACTACACTTGTTTTGAATGAGGATCAATCTATCGACAGAGTTGGTGTTACACAACCAACACGCACTGTCATTCATGAAGAGTATGATGGGGAGCTTGAACATCCACCAGCAGTAGGGGAAAATCCCTATTTGTCTGTACCTCCTCCATTTTTTCCTGACATCCTTAATGATTCTGCCATCCCTAATTTTTCATGTGTATCTCCATCCACGGATGCACCCATTGTTGATCTTTCACAGGACACACCATATACCAACCCATTATCCAACAACAAATAGGATCAATCATTCATTGAAAATCCACTTGATATTTCATCTTCTCTTTCTGGAAATGTAGAGGGTGAACATCCTTGCTTCTCATCTACCCCTCTGTATGATTCATCAAATCATGAGGATGTCGACCAACATCCTGGACTTTTTGATATTGGTTGTCATGATATCTTTACCTCATCATCCGATCACAATGTTGATTCACTCATTTTTAATCCATCTAAGTCACTGGTCTATGAAGATCCCTTTGTCAGCAAATTCAAAACTCCACACACTGTCGAGGCACTTCAGCCCAAGCTGATGGTTACGTCAGGCCCTTGCTGTCTCGAGGTTGGTTTCACTTCTAATTAGGAAAATTTTCAAACACTCAAGACTCCTCATCGCTCATCTATATGCATTCAAAATCAATCTAACTCTCAGATTTTGCTTCCTCCACTAGAACTACATGAACCCATTGCTCATGCATTGGAGGAATCCTACATAGAAAGCACACTTGCGTAACCTAAGTGGTCTACCTTTCTCACATTTTCTTGTATGTCACAGTCAATGAAATACATACGCTCAACATCTGCATGCAGTGTATCACAACACCATAGCAAGTCCACAGAGTGCATGTCATGTGCTTTCACTCATTTTTGTCCTATGGATGCTTGTAAGCTCGGAGTGTGTTTGTTTTCATTTTTATATCTATCACATTTGCCAGTTCAGACAACTGGGTTTCTTACAGACCAAACTTTCACCAACATGGGTCAACCAATGTGCCGATGGTTGAATTGGAAATATCATTTCACGTGATTAGGCCCATGCACTGTTAGCTTAGGAGTAGGAGCAGTGTTTGTTTTCAGTTTGCTTGCTTTCTTGCCTTGTTTGCTTGTTTTCGTTCATAAGTTAGTTTCGCATGAAACCATGCATGACTCTTGAAACATTCTAAGTAAAGTACAAGAGGCCTTGTGCAGCTATCACTACTTGGTTATCTGTTATCCTACCTCTGTATGAAGAACTTGTTACTTTTAGTCCATGATACATCAATGAAAAATAAGTATTGTTTGAAATGAACCTTGGTGAAAACACAACACTTGCATGCTAACTAGTGTGACCTACTCTAGTCGGTTGTTTTTCGGTTAACCCTTGTCATCTCAGTCAAGTAGAGTAAGGTGAGGGGGGAAACCTTAACAAGCATGTCAGACATATATAATAAACTACTTCTCTAAAGGAACAACCTCTTATTCTATCAATAAGTTGGGATCCCTCTTCCACCTCTAAAGTGAATAAGTGTTAATGCACAGTTATGAAAAAATAAAAATAAACATTGAAAAGTAAAAAATGAATAAGGTGAAATAAGAGAAAGGTTTATTGTGCAGATAGGTGATGCAAGAAACTTCATCAGGGTACTGACCAGACTCACTGGCAGCGGAGCGATGCTTGTGTTCCTACGTGACTCTGTAGAGGTACTGTCTAGGCCTATTGGTAGCAGAGCAACACGAGAGATGAAACTAAGACTCTGACGACTATACTGCTTGTGTACCAATATAACCCTCAACCCAAATCAAAACCACTCTGTTTACTTGGCTTGGAATGCATGTTAATCAAACAAGAACTTGGTAGATGCTACATTTAAAAATCAAGCAAGTGTGGAAACCAAGATGAATTGACAACTGCACAGTAATTCCAGAGGTGTTAGGCTTGCTTTTCACGAACAAGGTCCATTCAGAGAGCTGGAGTTCTACTAGTGTGTCACCAAGTTTTCTAGTGGCTACAACACCCTCCAAAATTTTTCCTTAGCTTCGTTTTGGAGCCTCCCTAGCAACCTTTCATAGCAACATGTACTGCCTTGTAAAGTACACAAGCTTCAGTGATTTTCTTGTAGAATGATAGCCTGTCCACCAAAACTTGTTGCATCCCCCTCATAGGATGTTTCACCGAACTTGGTCCAGCTACAAGCTGAGTAGCTCCCTCAAGAAATTGTGCAATTATGGAGGAGAACCAACCTTCCCTCTAGAAAGTATGTAATTCTATCTTGTAGCCTACTGGGCTCCATAATTGCACAAATTTTCCTGTCACAGTTCATTGGAAAAATTGTGCAATTCCTCCTAGCAGGACTGCTCATCTCAAAAAATGCGCAATTCGGGGCAGCAGTTAGTTGCTCTACCCATAAATTGCATAATCCCTCTAGACAGCCACCCAAATCCCTCCCAGAAATGCACATTTTTTCCTCCCAACTAAGAAAATTGTTTCATGTGAAGTCGAGTTGATTGGTTCCCTCCGAGACCAAGAAAAAATGATTTGCATGCATGGACTGCTTCTTCCAAGGCAACATGTAAAGGAATCCCTTAATTCAAGGATCTAATTTTAGCAGTTGGTGGTGGCATGCAAGGATCATTTCAGAAACCTCCCACCAAGTGTCGCTCTTTCTAGATTTGTGGCATGCGTGTCACATATTCGATTTTATCAAAATTCATGAACCGAACATTACAGATCTCATTCCTCACATCAACTTTGCAGCTATGACATCCCACATTGAATCTAGGAGTTGTTGGCACATTCAACCCAACTGATTTGGGGTAAGCCCACCTTCCATTTACTTTTTGTGTTTTTCTTTGTGTGATTGTTGTCTGCTTGATTTCAGTGAGCACTTATTGTTGTTTTCATTCATGTTAGCTTGTAGAAGCACCGTTTCAATTTTCCTGTCACATTTCACTGTTGTCGCATGCATGACATTGTTTTGCACGGACGATCTTCGTTGTGATGACTTGCTTGACACACATGCATGCTTTCCTATTTTCTGAATCATGCACTTGTTGTTTGCATGAATGATCATTCACTCTTGTTTGCACTCATCTCATCATGCATTCACACTTCTCATGTTTTCAGTCACTCGTCGACTGGACTGGGCTGCCTTGACCTGGACTGTGCCTCTCCTAGAAAGCACTGCACGTTTCCAGAAGCAAAGGCTCTGCCTTCCCTCCAGAAATTGTGCAAGTATGGCCTAGCACTAACCTTGAGGCTTGCATTGTGAAATTCTTGGAGGAAGTGTCCTATTGGCCCTAGAAACTACGCAATGCAATTTGTTGGTTGCATGTCATTGTTGACTGAAATTGCGCATTGCACAGTTTCAGTCCTCAACAGGCTAGGCTGGACTGTGCATTGTGTAGTTCCAGCAGTCAGACAACCTACTGACAGCCTAGACTATGCCTTGCATGGTTTTGACAATCAATCTCCTGAACTCCTTGCGGAAATTGTGTAACCTTCATGATCAGTCACACAGGTATGTTCCAAGTCAATTCTCAAGTTTGTTTTGTTTTTCAACTAACAGATTGCTCGCCATGACTGTTTCCATTTCTCTAGGTATCATAGGTGTTCATCTTCCTCTCAGCAGAATAGGTACAATGGTTTCCAAGAGAGCAGATTTGAAGACACTATTCAAATCACACCTCGGGATGCAGTCTACCAAGTGTCTATGAACTTGGATACCCATGAAGACATTGAGTTGTTCGTAGACAAGTACATCAAGATATGACAGCAGCAACATCACAACAAGAAACACCATTAATAGTAGCTAAAGGTAGCATAACAGATGCAACAAATGCAAGATGACGTTTGTTGACAACATAGAGGTAAAACAAAGTTGCAAGCTCAAGTAGATCCACTTGTTATGAAAACAATTTTGGAGACTCGGGCTATGAGGTGATAGTGTGACATGAAGATTGCGCAAAGGTAGAGGATGAAATAGAGAAGGAGTTTCATGTGCTGAAGTAGTAGCTCAAGGAAGAACAAGAGTTGCATAGACGAGAGAATGGGTTGCAACAGGAACAAGTACAACAAGAGGTGAAACATACACTCACGGATGAAACTGTGCCTGTACAAGTTATATATCCATCCTAGCAATTGGCATGGAGTAGAAAAGGTGAGCAGTGTTGTTAATCGCATGCAAGGGAATGCAACAACATGCATGTAATTGTGTGCATGCATGCGATCCCACCCATTCGTCACACTCACCGAAGCAAAGAAAAGAAGAAATTCTGATTGGAGCTAAATATGTACCTCAACAAGTTGATGGACACAGCAACCAGCACATGCTTGGAGAGCATCGTAGACACTATGAATCAACATGTTGTCGGTCTAGTCTTACCAAGATGACCATGTGAATGCTATCAAATGAGTTGGACAAAGGAGCCATATCAGTGCACCTGGATGCAACGAAGGCAAGATTTCGCTTCAACAAGATGCACCATTTAGCGCATGGAAACCATCATAGACAACCAAGCTTGGCATCAACTCATCGCTTTTGACCATCACAAGCATGTCAAAGAGTTGATCTCACCACAATGGTTTGAGTGTCAGTGATTTCTTGCATGTCTTTCTCAAGCCATTTGTCTCACATGGGCACATGTGCATTGTAATGTAACTTCTTGTCAATAGTTGAATGTAAAAATCATAGAGTATTTGAAGAGTCATCAGGGTAGATGAACGGTCTCAAAGGGGAATGTCAAGGGTCACCCCACCCTTTGCTATAAATAGTACCTCATAACTCATTGTATAGGATTTTGGCCAGCCAAGCTTCAAATAGGACTATCTTAGAGAGATCTTGGAAAGTATTGTAATGAGCCTTGGCTTCTCTAATGCACAGAGCTAGTATATCTCTTTGGATGAGCAGGAGGTTATGGTTGTAACGTTCCATTGTCAAAACTAGTGGTTGAACATGGATGTATTGTATGACTGGAACTTACACTTATTATTATAATAGAGCCAACATGTTTCATGCATATGTTGTATTTTATTCTATGTTATCTGATTTACTCTAAATGATATATGTATTTGTTTGCTTACACATGCATGTATGGACTATTCTGTATAAGTATGTATCAATCTTTCTGAAATGTGTTGTTGGTTTAACCATCACTTTGGATTGCTCGTTAACTTGCTTTCCATCTTGTGATGCATCTTCGCTCGTGTGTTCCCTTCCAAGCTGCATACTATTACAGGTTTCCAAGGGGCGCACTCACATCACCCTCAGTGTGTTAGAAACTCTCATGCACCTTCCTTGACTTATTGCAATTGTCACACCCTTGCAATTGTCACTTCCTTGACTTATTGCAACAGGGACATCTTACTTGCCTTTGTGCGAAATTGCGGTCAAGGCATTACTATATGACCTACTGCTAGGACTCCTACGCCAAATGGTCTGAGGTCTAATTGGGAATTCTTATCAGGGAGATCCCCTGACATGTTGGTGGGTCCAAAACCATCAACAACTGCATATTTGAAAATTTTGATTGAAGTCAAACCATCTACATTCCATGAAGTTGATCATGAAGTGGTTTGGAAGAAAGCTATGTAGGAAAAATATAATCCATCATGAAGAATGGGGTTTGGGAAATCATTCCTAGACCTAGTGACAAATTGTTTGTCACATTGAAGTGGATCTATAAGATGAAACATGTTGTTGATGGAAGTATAGACAAGTACAAAGAAAGGTTTGTTGCAAGGGGTTTCTCTCAAAAGGAAGGCATTGACTATGAAGAAACATTTGCACCTACTTCAATGTACTCTACCATTATATCATTGGTTTCACTGGCTGCTAAAAAGGGGTGGAATATCCATCAAATGGATGTTAAGGTCACATTTCTGAATGGGGCCATTAATGAGGAAGTGTACATCAAAAAACTAAAGGATTTGAAGTGAATAGTAGGGACTGTCATGTTTTCAAACTCAAAAAGGCTCTATATGGCTTGAAGCAAGCATCAAGGCCATGGTATGCAATAATGGATGCATATCTTCTCAGGATTAGGTCTGTGAAGAGTATTACTAATCCAAATCTATATATTAAGGTTGTGAATAATGATCCATCCATTATTATACTATATGTGGATGATCTATTCATCATTGATGTAGAACGAAGAATTCAAGAATGCAAGAAAATGTTGGCAGCTAAATTTGAGATGAAGGATCTAGGATTGATGCATTACTACCTAGGTCTAGAAGTATGGTAAAGACCTGGGGAGATATATTTGGGGCAAGGAAATTAAATCATCAAGTTATTGCAAAATTTTGGGATGATGAACTCTAAGCCAATGGTTACTCCTATGATCACCAACCTCAAGAGGTTGAGGAGCTCTAACTCAAGTCTCGTGGATCCTACCTCATATCGTTAGTTGGTGGGTTACCTAATGTATTTGGTAAATATTAGACCAGATATATGCTTTGTAGTAAACATTCTCGATCAGTTTCAATTGGATCCTCATCATGATCACTAGATAGCTGCCAAACATATATTGAGGTATCTTTGTGGCACTATACATCACTGCCTAAAGTATGATAGTAAAGAAGTCAAGCTAATTGGCTTCACAAACTTAGCTTGGGGTGGCAGTGAGGCAAATTGAAGGAGCACTACCGAAGGATGCTTTAGTTTGGGAGCTATTATGATCTCATGGATGAGTACAAAGAAATGTCTCGTTGCATTGAGTAGTTTCAACGAAAAATATGTGGTTGCATGTGAAGTAGGAAAAGAGTTTATTTGGTTAAGGAAGCTTCTGACAGACTTGTTCAAAATGTATTTGTTTCCTACTGTGATTAACTGTGATAATCAAAGTTGTATCAAGATGTCTGGAATTCCCGTGTTTCATTCAAGGAAGAAACATATCAATAATAATTTCCACTTTATTAGGAACTTGGTGCAAGATGGGATTGTGAAGTTAGAATATGTTCCGACAAACCAATAGGTAGCAGACATACTAACAAAGGCTCTTCCTAATAAGAAGTTTGAATATCTAAGGAACCTATTGGGTTTCATATAAATTGGTGATTTTATTGATGATAAAGAAATAGAAGAGATTTTTTGAGGCTTTGTGAGTGAAACATTGCCTGGGGAGATATCAAGTTGGCACTCTATGTTGATGTCAGGAATCTCGAAATTGAGAAGGTGGTGTTGTTTATTGAGTTCGGTTTTGGATACACACCTATATGTTTGGGTTGGTGGTTAGCAAGTAAGCTTGATGGCACCTAGAGGGGATGAAATTTTGAGTCAGCCTTAGTCCCACTTGGATAGATTGTTGTGGTTAGAAATCTAGTCCATGGCATTGTGATGCCTAAATTGTTGAGTAATTGGTTAGATAGATTGCCCTAGTTAGGAATCTAGTCCATGTAATTGTGGTTCCTAAATGTTCTTCATGTTTTCATATAGTTTGAGATCTTCCATTGTATTTGTACATTATGAATACCTCACTAGTTAAGAGGGAGTGTTGGAAAAAATAACTATGTTCTATCTTCAATAATGTACTTGTCAAAAGAATAAAGAAAATAATTTTTATTATTGTAACAATGACTTATTAAAGCATGGGTTTCATGATTGGTCATAATTATATTACTCAAAGTCCCCATTGTGGACTCCTAAGATTAATATTGAGTTTATAGAGTCATTGTACATTCGAAGAGACCATTCTTGGGCTTTCAGATCATGTAAAAAGGTTTTGTATCAAGTGAAATATGAATTATGTGTCGTCCACATCATATCGGCCTAAGGAATATCAAGTCGGCCTAAGGATCCCCATTCGACCTACAAGAATCCTATATATTGGAGGAGGTCAAAGTCATTTGGAGCACTCATTCTCAAGCAAGTTCAATATCTCAAGAAGAGTTTAAGAAGTGTGAAGTTTGTTTTCGGGAGGACAAAAGAACTGCGAGTTTAGGGGAGTCTCTAGAGAAGAGGAAAATCCAACTTTTGGTGCCTCTCTATCTCTCTCTATTTTGTGGTCTGGGTTAGGTGATAAAAGTCTCCTAAGATTTCATTATTGTTGTAAGTTGCATGTTGCTAGGAGTTGTTGCCTAGTCGAAGTTGCTGGAAGGGGTCAAAGATCTGGAGGATGACATGGTGTGGAAGGAACATTTGTCTCTGTCTAGGGTAGAGAGTCTCAAAGAATACTATTGAAAGAAAGAATTATCTTGACTAGGATTTCCCCTCGAGGAGGGTTTTTCCCTAGCATGTGCCTATATCTTGTGTCTCTTGTTTTTTGAACTTCATGTATGTATAAATACTTGATGAAAAATAAGATAATAAAGAAGTAAAATAAGCCAACACACTCACAAGTAATTATCAAGAAAGGAGAATCAAACACTAATATAATATCCTTGATTTTCCAACATAGGTGAATCATATTTCAGTTGTGATATCTCATGGTAAAAATTTGAAAGGGTAGATCTTACATGAAGGGCAGCATAATGAGAGGTACCAGGAGTTGAAGCAGATATTGCAAAAGCAAGGTGAGGGTGATAAGGCTAAGGAGTATTGCATCGCAACAGATGGCTTGGTTAGTTTCAGGAACAAAAACTATGTGCATAATAGTAGTGAATTGAAGAAGTTTATTTTGAGAGAGTTTCATGTCAAGCCATATTCAGGCCATCTAGGATACCATAAGACTTTGAAGGCTATTAAGCATTTATAATATTGGTTTGATTTGAAGAAAGAGGTGGCTGAGTTTGTTGCTAAGTGATTGGACTGCCAACAGGTGAAAGTTGAATGCAAGCATCCAACTGGTTTGTTGCAGACTACTTAATTCTAGAATGGAAATGGGAGGTCATTTCCATGAACTTCATTACAGGATTTCCAAGGACATCAAGAAAGAATGACACCATCATGGTTGGGGTTGACAGGTTGAGCAAGGTAGCTCACTTCATTGCGGTAAAGTCTACTAATTCAGCTAGTGAAGTGGCTCAAATATTCATTAAGGAGATAGTGAGGTTACATGGGGTTCCCAAGAGGATTATCTCAGATAGAGATGCACATTTCACTTCCAAGTTTTGGAAGGAATTGTTTGCAAGATTGGGAGATAGACCAAACCTTAAGTACAAATTATCATCCATGATAGATGGAGAGAAAGAGAGGATTAACAGGATCCTTGAGGATATGTTGAGGATGTATGACATGCATAAATAGAGGAAGTGGGAGGAGTATCTTCCACTGGTGGATTTTTCTTATAATAAAGGGTATCATAAATCCTTGAAGATGAGTCAATTTGAGGATCTCTATCTGAGGAGTTGTAATACTCCTATCAGTTCGATTGATCTAGTGAGTAGGGTGTTGATTGGACCTGATATGTTGAAAGATATGGAGCAGGAGATGCAGGTTATAAAAAAGAATTTGAAGGCAGCATAGGATAGGCAGAAGAGTTATGTGGAACAACATATAGTATTCAAGGAGTTTCAACTTGAAGATCATGTATACTTATGTATCAAGCCCAATAAGAGATTCTTGAAGATTGGATCATGTTCCAAGCTGGCGCCACATTATTGTGGACCATTTGAAATCATTGAAAGGATTCAACCTATGGCATATACACTTTCTTTTCCTCCATCAGTGAAAATCCATGATTTTTTTCGTGTTTCTTTGCTTAAAATATATGTGTGAGATGTTGATCATGTGATTGATTGGTCTGTATTATAGGTGGAACCAAAGGGAGAGCTCCATCCAAAGCCCCAATAAATTATACAATGAAAGAAGCTCATGCTCCGAAACCGAGAAATAGAGCAAGTTAAAGTGCAATGGAAGCTCTTTTGGCCCAAGGAAACTACATGGGAGATGGTTGATCAGATGCAGGGATTCTATCCTTCTTTATTTGTTGGTTTAAGCAAATGTTCTTATATCTATCTATCTATCTATCTATCTATATTATATATATATATATATTATATATATAATATAATATATATATATATATATATATATATATATATATATATATATATATATATTATATATATCTATGTGTGTGTGTGTGTGTGTGTGTGTGTGTGTGTGTGTCATGGATTCCTTATAGATTCTTGTTACATGCTCATAATATTTCTTATTATATAAAATGATTTTGATATAAATATTTCTCATGCTTGACATGCTCTTGGATGTTTTATATGGATGTATGAGCTAATGTGTGTTTTATGCAACTAGTATGAGAAGGTAGTAAGCCTCCTTAATGAATCTCCGGTGAAACTAATGAAAACAATGAACAAACTATGCATCCAAACTTACAGGCACTTGATCATAATATGTTTGTATAAAGGAATGACTTCTACTAGGAAAACTTGAGCAAGAATAGAGCTTAGAATAAGAGCATGAAGACACAAATACCTTGTTGACAGAGTTATGGAAAATTATGGGCGGTTGGCTTGCAGGCTAGCCCTAAAATTCTGGAACAGGATCTATGGTCACACTCTCAAAGTTGGTAAATCTCAAATCTAGATGCATTGAGGATGGGTTATCTATGCATTTGGAGGTATCTGGCCACATTGGCAAGCCTACATGTGTGCAATTGGAAAGTAAATCTAGGATGAGTTCAAGTAAATGATCACTATGAGAAGTTGAACTAATAGTATTATGTTCATGTGTCTCTAGGTGGTTGCAATAAGTTCTAGACAAGTGGACCCCATTTCCATACTTGAATATTGGAAGTTGGGTCATGCATAGTAACTCTTAGCTCATGTTTACCCTGGTAAGTTTGAAATTTGGGTAAATGTGTGGTGTGGTGTTACACTCGAAGATACACATGATCTCCCACCTTGAATTTGTGTGTTTTAAACCTATACAATTAATTACCACAAACAAATTCTTAATAAAACAAAAATTATTCAATGGAAAACATATGCATTAGCACATGTATTTTACACTAGAAGCTCAAACTAGGAAAAGCAAAAAATACTTTTTAGTATATATCTTTATAGTATTACAATATGATATGTATCTTTTGTCATCCATAAACCACCAATACATTTATCTTGGATTAGAATACCACCATATTTCCTCAATTGAAACTAAGAAACCATGGGCTAAACCACCTTGTGCCACAAGACCACTAAAAGTGAAAACCATGTGGTGAAAATCACAAAAAACAAGGGCATTGTTCCCAATGCAACGTCAAGTATATGGGGTAGTCGTGAAAAGAATATAACACATACCCAACATCCTCCCCCTTAATGTTTTCTTTGCACACAAGGCATCGTGAGAGTACATGATCAACAATCCAAAGCAATATTGACCATTAATTCTCTACATTAAGAGGACTTCTCAGTGCTCACATATTTTGTTGATGAATTTGCAACATTCTTCAACATGTCCACATTCATCAACAACACCTTCTTTCTTCAATCATATCTCTCACAAACTGATATTGAACGTCAATATGATTTGTCCTAAAATGATGCGTTGGGTTATTTGCTAGGAATATTCCACTATGACTGCCACATTCTAACCTTACAACTTGTTTTACCAACCCAATACCTAAGCACAATCTATGTAACCATACTACTTCCTTTCTTGCATGAGTGGCTGCCATGTATTCAACTTTTGTAGCTAAAAGTGACACTATAGACTGCCTCTTTCTCATCCAATTGATTACTCCTCCAAATAGGTTAAATACATACCCAATTGAATATCTTTTGTGATCCAAATCTCCAACCTAGGATACATTAGCAAAGTTATGTATGTCCAACACTCTGTCTCATCCTAGTATCCCTTGATAGCACAATCCATAACTAGTAGTGCCACATAAATGTTGGGTGCAAGAATTGCACTTAAGAAAACTCCTCAACACTTAATTTTCAACCGAGGGGTTTTGTAAACTTAGAGACGAGCACAGGAAATGCTAGTAGTGGTACAAACTTTTCCTATTCCTAATCCTACTTATTAAATGAAATGTTTCAGAATCAGACAAAAAACAATCTTAAAGACAATCAACACCAAAGCAATTCTAGTGCTGGAATGTAAAAGAATAATTTGCAAGGAAATCAAGTAAAGGAAATTTCACACAACTGGAAGCAATATTAAATGCTAAAATGAAATACTATGTTTATCTTCAGTATAGATGGCTAATAGTTTAACAAGTGAGCCCTTGCAAAGATCTGTTTCCCAATTGATCTTCCTTCTAGACCAAGCAACATGTTCTTGTACTATTGCAATCTGCTTGCACTAGTATAGGTACAGTACTTATGTGAAAAGGTATATTTTACCTTCCTTATTAAAGACTTATGTCTTTATGTAGGTGCTCTAAGCCTCAAGGCTTAGAGCACTATGTTCCTATGAAAAGAGACTAGCTCTTGCACTGAGACAAATATTCCTTCACCAAAGTTTCCAATTTACTTTCGAAAGAATTAAAAGACCTATTGAAAAGAATTGAAATTGCAAGCCAGATTCTGAGATAAATTACATGTGAAAAATAATGCTTTAATTAACTTAACTTTGCAATGAAAGAAAACTTCATAAAGCAAAAACAATTCGAAATAATCAAGTAGAAATCAAAGTAATTTGCATGCATCAACTAGCTTTTGGCAATTCACTTATGACATTTATGTTCCTTCTTCTTAAGTCATAAACTGCAAGTATAAAGTATGGTGTTTGTAATAACTTTCTTTCTTAATTCATGTAAATATTCTTGAGAAGTATAATTATTAACATTGAGAATGATTACTTGAATTGACAATACGTTGTCTTACAGGAATAAATGAAAGCAAGGAAAAGGAACGTAACACTTGTTGTAAAGTAAAATCAGAGTGCAAGAAACTACATGCACTAGTATAGGAAAAAGCTTCCTACACGACCCGAGCGGAAGAAAACTAGGACAAAAATGTAGGAAAAGAATTGTAGGAGGGAAATTGCAAGAAAGTGATTTGCAGGAAAGAAATTGCAAGAAAGAAATAAACTTAATTAAACTTCCAAACTACGGATCCGTTCAGGCTTGAATATGAAATAAATTTAACTCAGAACTTTGAAATAAATGTAAGAGCAATTAAAGCCATGCAACTGCAAATGAATAAATGTTCACACTGACTTTTTAAATGGTGAAAGCATAAGGGTAAACGAGTTGGGTTGGCTAGGCCCTAGTCAACCAGCTTGTTTCCCGTTTAGGAAACGAAATGGTTCAACACTTAATCATGCATGAAATAGAAATTAAACATAACATGAAGAAAACATGGTGCATTCCTTGTATTAACTTGATCAACAAATATACATGATAGTGTGAGTCCAGCCCAGAACTGAGGGCGATACAAAATTACAAAGTAAATGAAATTACAACTCAGAGATCGCTAGCTTGGCTCTACTTAGAGTCTACATTATATATAGTCTCCCGGCCTTAGCTGTATTCTGCTAATTACAATCATTTCCTATTCAAGCCTTGCGACCGAAGGACTAACAAACAACATTGCAAAACCGGATGATGGTTATTATAAGGCACGAACATTGTTGGTCATGGACCATATTCTTGGCAAGCATCCTTGACTATACACTACAAATGTACATCGTCAGATAGTCCGAAACCAAACTAGGAGTCGTGGATAAAAAATGCCCGCGTGGAATATCATGAAGATCATGGAGCAACTCGTTGGTGGTGCAGGAATCTGCCTACACTGATCACGCTAAATAATGATTAACACTTAGTCCTTCAATTAATTTTAGGAAAGTTAAACATAAGTTACAAGAGATACAAAAAGGTATGAAATCTATGTAAAGTAATTAATAAAGCACTTAATAAATCTTAATTATGAAATACGAAGTATATGTAGGAATAGATGATTATCTTGGACTAGTGCACCAATGAGAGGGTTAAATAGAGATAAACCGGAGGTTAAGGCTTATGGGAATATGGTAAAAATAGAGAAATTTGGGACACCAACATCCTCCCATCCCTAAGTTGTTGTGTGTCCTCACACAACATTTTACGTTCTGCAAAAAATCTTCAAAAATTGGTGGCCAGCTCTCAATCTTGTGCTTCAATACTTATCCTTGCTTTCACTACCTTTGGATTTTTACCTCGGGCTCCTTTTAGCTGATCAGTCACCTTCTTGAGGAATTCTTAGCACTTGGAAGCCCAATACTTCCATACTTTCACTTGTTGTTTCTGCTTCTTGACTTATGCGAGCAACTCTACCTCACCTTGTTTTTGCCAATTTTGCTCCTTCATGACCTAGTTCAAAGCCTCCAAGTCATGAAATTACTACTCTAATTCCACTATTCGGTTATTGAGATAGAGGGTAGAGGGCTCTATGCTCAGATCCTCTAGTTTAAATACCTTCTCTGCAACAGACTCCAAGCAAGTCCCATTATCATCGAGATTAAGGTCATCCAGAATTTGCATTATGACATCACTAAAACAAATTGCACCGTGGGTTTCCTTATCACCGAGGGTTTTGATGCCCTCCACAACCTTCATGCCAAGGGTTTCAATACCTTGCATGATTAACTCCACAGGGTTTTTAATGCCCTGTTCTTCCAATTCTTCAGGGGATTCAGTACCTAGTTCATTTAAACTAGCGGGGGCTTCATTACCCTATTCATCGAAATTGTTGATTGTCTCCATGTTTTGTGCCTCATCATCCTTGTGACCCTCTCCCTAAAATTCTTCTACACTTGGTGTCATCTTCTTCTTTCTTAATCTGTGAACATGGGTAGACAAGAATATTTCATATTCCTTTTCCACGTTATCTTTGTTTACCATAGTGTGGGCCACTGCATCTGCAAGAATTCAAAGGTTATGGTCTTTAGGCAAAACCTGAGGTGATTCATCAATCACAATTAGAGAGCTTGACTAATACTGATTCATCCCTAGAGAGAAAGTCTTCTTCCTTGTCAAGGTTTTGGTTTTTCTTTGCTTTGTTGAGGGTGGAGTGTCTTTGACAATCTTCTTTTCCACTTGCACCAGCATTCTTTTACCCTTTTTCTTAGCAGGGGATGATGTCTCTACCTTCCTTTTCTTTCTTGTACTCATTTCAACAGACTTCCCTACACCCCTCACCCGAAACTCCTTCAGGAATGCCTTCCAAGTCACTCTCTTCTCTTACAATTCTTTCTTGATAAGGATTTTGATAAGTCCATGATGATATATCTTATATGCAACTTGGTTTGCAATCCCACTATGCACACCTTTCGCCATTTTCTCGAGACTTCAAAGCAGGTAGTAAGGAAAATTAATAAGTTTCCCCGACTCAAAGTGCAACAACAATCTCATGTGGTACACGAAGGCTAATGTATAATGTCCCTCATAGGTCACAAATTTATGTAGTATGTACAGGAGGTCTGGCCATTTTCCAAGCATGGTGCTCTGCGAAAGCCCATTCTTCCATTTAACTTTAAGGCTTTTGTCACTCACAAATCGGCACCATTGTTTCTTTTCAAGCTGCTCCTCTTTTAACCACTACTCCCCTGTAGTTGGCAAGCCTATAGCTCACACAATGGATTCCTTTGTGACTTCGAATACTAATGAGCTAACCCTAGCTCGGCCTCCTTCGAATGTCTTTGCAAACTCCAGCACCATGGCCATGTCGAAGCCATCGAACTTCTGAAAAAATGGAAGGAATCTGCATTCTTACAATATTGCAAGATTGTTCCTGTATTTCGTGGTCTATTCTATCTCCTTCAAGGATGATGGCTCATTCTTTATGGGTGCCATGTTTGAATTTTCCACAATTCCCTATCACAACCTCAAAAGGATTTTAGTGAGTGATACCAATGGTTGCTAAGAATTTTACGTCGGAGGTACATCCATCCTTCATCCTTTCAATCCCATCCAACCGATCATGTTTAATGTAAAATAATGGCTCCTTAATTTAGATGTAGATACATATCATCCTACTATGGGTGAGCAATAATGATTGGATGTGGCAGTGTCTTATGCAGCAGCAGTGTAACGGTCATAATGATCAGGTTAGGAGGTAAAACAATGATGAACAAGTGATGGGAGATTGGTTCAAAGGGAGGTGAGTTATGAGTTTTCGTACAACCTATACTATACCACGGTCTACCTCATAATTCAATCAAGACATATTTTAGTACCCATTAAACAAAATTAGATTTCAGAACCCAATATATCTTGTACTTTAAAAAATTTCATAAGTCAGTAAATGATAAAACAAAGTATCAATTAAAATATATAATGCTATGATCTATGAATGCAAGAATCACTCATGTACAGAGTAATAAAATTCCATAAACATTCTTCATAAGATGCCCCTTTACTGTGTGAAATTTGTTTTACACCTACTTCCATAGTCGGCCGCACTCTTGCACTACGCATCTTGCGCCAAGGATTTTACCAAAATAACAATTCTGATAGAACATAATTCTATAGCTGGAAAAAAAAATTGCCTCAATATACAAGGAAATTTTTATTCACCATCCTTTGGTGTTTCATGAGCACACCTTTTGGATTGACTACATCAGATTTTGTAATCAATTTATGAGGGAATAAAGAAGTGGGAAAGGGGTGATTTTCAGAATGGGAAGGAACATTACTACAGGGATTCCAAGGACAATATCACCAAGGGGGATAAACGAGAATGGGATGTGGGAAAAAAATCAGGGGAAATAGAGGGATTTTATGAGATATAGTAAGGGTAGCTTTCTTTAGAAGAAAGAGGAGGGTAATTAATTGGGGATTTAGAAAAAGAAAAATAGTGGGAATTACGAAACGGGAAAATAGAATAAAGGCATAATTTTATCTTCAAGGTCTGCCTGCACTAGTGCTAGAAAAAGTAATTTCAATGGGAATTAAGTGTTTACTTGGATAGAAATTTACATGCTAGTTACCCCAAACTTGGGTAAGGGCTGGGTTCCTTAAACCTGCTTCTTCTTGGTGGCATCCATCATATCTAAAAATCAAGTAATATTCCATTTTTATTGAATTTTCGATCTTCCTGCCAACATGTTGGTTTTCAGGTTGATCCTTCTGCAATCTTGTGAGTCAATCGATTTTCAATAGGTTGGTGTTATCACCTACCAACTCCTTTTCAGATTGTTTTTGGACTTGCTGCATAAAATCTCCTTCAGTAAGGGGTTGAAAATATACCTTCAATCTATGCCCATTTACCAGGAACACAAAATTTTGTCCATCAGTAGTTTTGATCTCTACCACTCCTTTTTCAAATGCTTTGACCACCTCATAGGGTCCCATCCAACATGTATGGAATTTCCCTTTAAAATATTTGAATATAGAATTGTAAAGGAGAACCCAATAACTTGGTTGGAATTGCTTCTTCTGGATGGACTTTTCATGCCACTTCTTGTGCTGTTGTTGAACCAAGATGTTCTGTTGAACAACATCCCTTCATAATTCATATAACTCATTTAGTTGTAGAAGACGTTGTTGTTGTGCTTCAGAGAGATCTAGCCCTAATTGGATTGTTGTCCTGAAAGTCTTGATCTGGAATTCTATTGGCAAGAGGACTTGTTTCCTGTACACTAGTTCATATGGTGTGTGTCCTGTGTTATTCCTCCAAGTGGTTCGATATGCCCACAATGTTTATGGTAATTTGTCAGCCCACTCCTTTCTATGAATATTTACTGTCTTTGTGAGGATGGACTCAATCACCATGTTTGTGGACTCCACCTGACCATTTGCTTGCGGGTGATACAGTGTAGATTTATTGTGCCGTATTTTGTACTACTCCATCACACCCTGTACTAGATTAGAAATAAATTGCAGTCCATTGTCAGAAACAATTTCTCTAGGCACACCAAATCTAGTAAATATTTTAGTAAAAAGAAAATAAACAACAACTCTTTCAATAGCAAAAGAAATAGCTTTTGCTTCTACCCATTTTGTAACGAAATCTGTACAAACCAAAATATGCTTTTTATTTAATGATGTTGGATTTATTGGTCCTACAAAATCAATCGCCCATTTTTAAAAAGGCTCAATCATAAATTGAGGACATAAAGGCATTTCATTGGTTTGATTAGGTTGGCCAATTCGCTGACATCTATCACATTACTTGATGTATTGTTTGGCATCCTTAAACAAGGAGGGCCAAAAATAGCTAGCTCGTAACACTTTGTATGCAGTCCTCTTATTGGCGAAGTGACCCCCCCAAGGTTCATCATGGGAATATTTTATAATATCAAACACTTCTTCCTCTCTTACACATCTATGGATAATAAGATCTGCTCCGATGTAAAAGAGGTCTCCTTGAATCTAGGAATACACAGTTCTTTTCTGTATGATATTCCTCTTTTCACAAGAGGATAAGTGAGATGGTAATTTTCCAGTGACTAAATAGTTAGCTATGTCAGAAAACCATGGGGATTTTGTTAACACAACAAAAAGATGTTCGTCAGGAAAATCATCATCAACAAGAATTTCTTTACTAGGATGATTTAATCTTGAAAGATAATCTACTACTACATTAGATTTTCCTTGTCTATCAATAATGGTAATATTAAATTCTTGTAAGAATAATAACCACCTAGTCACTCTACCACTAGTTAATGGTATATTCATCAAATACCTTATTGCAGAATTGTCAGTACGCACAAAGACTTCATATCCTATAATATAATGTCTGAATTTATTAATGGAAAAGATTATAGCTAAAAACACTTTCTCAGTAACCGTATAATTTATTTCAACGGGTGACAAACTTTTACTAAAGAAATAAATAACATAAGATTGTTTGTCTTCTTATTGTCCTAAATCTGTGCCAATAGCAGTATCTGAGGCATCAGAGGAAATATGAAATGGCAGGGACCAGTTTGGTCCTCTCAAAACTGGTTCCTGGACTAGTTTTTCTTTCAATGTCTCAAAGGATTGTTGGCAAGCTGTGGACCAAGAAAAATCACTATCTTTAGCCAAAAGTTGGAAAATGGGGGTAGCTATCCTTGATAAATTCTCAATGAATCTCCTATAGTAGCCCACATGTCGTAGAAAACCTCTCACTTCCCTTTGAGTTTTGGGTATAGGAAGACTCAAAATAATTTCTATTTTTGTAGGGTCAACCTGGATACCTTTGTCAGAAATAAGATGGCCAAGAACCACCCTTGCCTTGAACATTAATCTACAATTTTTATCACTCAAGGCGAGATGAGCTTCTTGGCAGCGAAGAAGCACTTTTTCTAGATTCTTGAGGGCTTCCTAAAATGAATCACCAAACACATAAAAATCATCCATATATATTTCCACACACTCAAGGTCAGCAAAAATGGACAACACCACCATTTGAAAGGTAGTCGGGGCATTAAATAGCCCAAAGAGAAGCACTCGGTAAGCAAATGTACCCCATGGACATGTAAAATTGGTTTTGTCTTGATCCTCAGGTGCAATCTGTATCTGGTTATACCCACTAAAGCCATCTATAAAAGAAAGTACTTCTTACCAGCAAGGGTATTGAGTACCTGATTAATGAAAGGAAGGGGGAAGTAATATTTGAGAGTGGCTTTGTTCAATTCTTTGTATTCAATAAAAATGTGCCATCTCCCATCTTTTTTCAGGACTAATACCAATGGAGAGACCCCCTGGCTGTCAGAAACAGGATAGATAAAATTAGCATCTAAGAGTTTTTGCAATTCTTCCTTTACAACATCTCTTAGAGTTAGTTTCATTCACCTTTAGGGTCACCAGACAGGTTGGGCTCCATCCTAAATATAGATATGGTGAGTACAAGTTTCAGGAGGGATGCCTTTCATATCTTCATAGCCCCATGCAAAGGCATCAATATGGTTTCACAACAAATTCACAAGTTGTTCTTGCTGGGAAGAATCCAAGTCTGAACTGATATGCAAGGACTTACATAGACTAATCTCAACAAGAGTGGTATAGGCTCAAGAGTACACAGAGGTGTCTCTAGAGATGGTGGCGAGGGAGGTAGACAGTCATATCTTTCCTAAAAATCTAGACTAAAAATCTAACTCAATGACTCAAAATTGGGCATGGTGTCTAGATTGTTCAGGAAGTCTTGAATCTCACCCTCCTATGAGAACTCAACATTCTGATGTATCAAGGAAACAAGTTGAGTCTCCTCATCACTATTATAGTATAATAGTGAAGTGTCTCGGATCTCTTGAATGGATAAAGCGAATGGATACAAGGTGACCTTCTTCCTGGAATCTCCGTGGGAAATATACATGTCACCAAAACAACATCCGATATAAGCATTGGTCATAGCAAGCCATGGTAATCCTAAGATCAAGGGATTTCCTCCCACAAGGTTCTTTGGTGGAAGCACAATGGAGTCTGCGAGATATTCCCAAGAGTCTAGAGAAATGACCACATCATCCAACAACCCTTCCAACATGATTTTAGATCTATCTGCTAGTTCAAGCACAATGGGAGTAGGACGAATATGGACCAATCCAAGTTGATCCATGGTTTGCTTGGTCATAACATTAATGGTTTCCCCTAGGTCTATAAGTACATTGGAGATAAGGACATCACCTATCTGAATAGAGACAACAGGGTTTCCGGGGTCAGTATATTTCGCGATGTGCATACACCCCGTCATTAACTCTGCTACTCTACCAACAAATTGAATGGTTTGAGGTTCTAATCTTCTCCTTCATGGATTCTTGAGACAGTGTTCCCTAATGATTTTTGTGAAAATGGGGATATCTTTAATAGCTTGGAGAAAAGGTACCTTTAGGAAAAGGTTCCTAATCTCAAAACCCCGGCTAGACTCGGGAATGGGTTCTTTCTTCTCCACAACTAACCTCTCCAGATAGGGAGGCCAGTTGGAAGAACATAGAAAAGGCTCAAAAGGTATGGGGATAGGCTAAATGGTGTCATCTTTTTTAGAATGGTCGGGAGTTTACTCCTCACCTTTCTCGTTGATAATTCCCATAGGCTGCTTTTGATTTTCTAAGGTTACTATCTTCCTCGATCTCAATTGGAGGTCATTAACTCCAACTGGCATGGACTGATATCTGGATGAGGAAAGTGAGTTCATTGAATGGATCATCTGTATCGCTTTTTTATTGGGGTTGGGTAAAGGTTGGGTAAGCAACTGAGAAGGTCAAAATGATGGAGGTAAAGGCAATGGTGGCATTGGCTGACTTAGCTGAGTTAATGATGGTTGTGGCTTTGGTTAAGGTGCATATGTAGGAGGGTATGACTGCATAAGTGCAAGATAGGAATGGTGTGAATGATATGAATGGTTTGGCCCTCTCCATCCTTGTTTCCAAGATTGGGAGGATTGTCCATAATGGTATTGGTTCCCATGCTGCCAATGTTGAGAGTAACTATTGTTAGGATAGGAATATGAATGTGCATTATAACCAAAAAAATATGGTGGAGGTTCAGGAGTCATACCTACACTACCTGAGGCCAGTTTCTTCATGCTCCCATAACATGTAGTGATTTGGCTTCAGGTTGTCCTCATTCAAGTACATCTTTCAACCTAGGTGTGGAGGGACATTTTTCCATGGCATGGTTATCTATACAAATTGCACATTTATTAGTTTCTCTAATACTGAAAGGATAGTCTCTTAAAATATGCTTTCTGCTATATTTTGGACAAAAGATAGACAATGAATCTTGTTCCTCTATAAGTTTTGGCTAAAACTTCAAAGAGTCTATTTGTTTACTAAAAATATTCATTATTTCAATTTTCATATTGTCCATTTTGTTTTCTAATCCAATAATCATAGCATCAGTAGATTCAGTTTTCTTATTTCTATTCTGAATTCCTTTACCGGATCTATATTGGTTCCTTGAGAATTTCCTACAAAAGTCACATATTTGATCAAAAGATTTTTGAGAAATATCCCCTTGTCCTAACAGATTTATATTATTCCTGTCATTGTCAGTAAGCCCCCGTAAGAACAAGGTTCTAATGGTACTTAGATCAAATTTGTGCTTTGAACTTTGGAGGATGTACAGGAATCTCTCCAAGTAGTCCTCTAGAGTCTCATCATCATTTTGAACAATAGTGAAGATTTCATCTTGAATATCTCTTTTCTTACAATATTCCTGATATTTTGACAAGAACACTCTCTTCATTTGTTCCCAAGAATATATAGTGTTTCCTCCTAGTCCAATGAACCAACGGAGTGCTACATCCTTGAGAGTTACAGGAAACAGCTTTAACTTTTAGGTATCGGATGAATAATCATAACTTCTTCACAAAATATCAAACTCAAATAGGAAAGAGTTTGCATCTTCATGTACCTTACTGTAGAAATGAGGAAGAGCTTATGGTTAAATATTTTTCATTTGTACTTGTGTATCAGGATCCACAATTGGGAATCCAAAAGTGGACTACTCCTTATTTACCTGATTTTCACCAGTTCCTTTTGCATGGTCTTCCTAATCTTCCATTGTTGTTCTTCCACACGAACCACTCTCAATAGGCTGAGAAGGCTGACTATGGGTTCTAATTGTCCCCTTATTCCCATTTGTGGGCTGTGTCACACCTGGACCACTGTTGCTAGAGCCCAAGTGAATTGTTCTTGCGTGATGAGTCTGGGTTTGTTTAGACTCTTTGCCTGCAAAAGAAGGCCCACTATGAGAATTTGTTTTAGATTTATCAGTATTTCTTTGGCCCCTAATGGGTTTTGGACCCCTACCTCTTTTAGGAATTCATTTCAAAAAATGACAAAACAAAATTCCAATAAAAATGTTGCAGCTTAAAAAAATAACTGGACACCTTTAAATTTCTTCAATCAAAAAGAAGGACATTGCAGAAAAAATAATAGCAGACTTACCCCTATTGCAAAAAAATGGAAAATTCTGACCAGTTCAAATCGCCTCCCCGATAACGGCGCCAAAATGTTGGGTGCAGGAATTGCACTTAAGGAAACTCCTCACACTTAATTGTCAACCCAGGGGTTTCGTAAAATTAGAGATGAAGTAGAGGAAATGCCAGAAGTGGTATTAACTTTTCCTATTCCTAATCCTACTTCTTAAATGAAATGTTGCAAAATTAGACAAAAAAAATCTTAAATACAATCGACACCAAAGAAATTCTAGTGCTGGAATGTAAAAGAATAATTTGCGAGGAAATCAAGTAAAGGAACTTTCACACAACTAGAAGCAATCTTAGATGCTAAAATGAAATACTATGTTTATCTTCAGTATAGATGGGTAATAGTTTAACAAGTGGGCCCTTGCAAATATTTGTTTCCCAATTGATCTTCCTTATACACCAAGCAACATGTTCTTGTACTGTTGCAATCTGCTTGCACTAGTGCAGGTACAGTACTTACGTGAAAAAAGTATATTTTACCTTCTTTATTGAAGACTTATGTCTTTATGGAGGTGCTCTAAGCCTCAAGGCTTAGAGCACTCCGTTCCTATGAACACAGACTAGCTCTTGCATTGAGACAAAGATTCCTTCACCAAAGTTTCTAGTTTACTTTCGAAACAATTAAAAGACGCGTTGAAAAGAGTTGCAATTGCAAGCCAGATTCTGAGATAAATTACATGTGAAAAATAATTATTTATTTAACTAAACTTTGCAATGAAAGTAAACTTCATAAAGCAAAAAAAATTCGAAATAATCAAGCAGTAGTCAAAGTAATTTGCATGCATCAACTAACTTTCAGCAATTCACTTATAACATTTCTATTCCTTTTTCTTAAGTCATAAACTGCAAGTATAAAGTATGGTGTTTGTAATAACGTTCTTTCTTATTCATGTAAAGATCCTTCAAAAGTATAATTCTTAACGTTGAGAATGATTACTTGAATTGACAATATGTTTTCTTGCAAGAATAAATGAAAGCAGGAAAAATAACATAACACTTGTTGTAAAGTAAAACCGGAGTGTAGGAAACGAAATGCACTAGTATAGGAAGAATCTTCCTGCATGACCCGAGCGGAAGCAAACTAAGACAAAAATTACAGGAAGGAAATTATAAGAAATTAATTTGCAAGAAATAAATTACAATAAAGAAATAAACTTAATTAAACTTCCAAACTACGGATCCATTCATGCTTGACTATGAAATGAATTTAACTCAGAACTCTAAAATAAACATAAGAGCAATGAAAGCCACGCAACTGCAAATGAATAAATGTTCACACGGACTTTTTAAATGGCAAAAGAACAAGGGTAAATGAGCTGGGTTGGCTGAGCCCTAGCCAACCAACTCGTTTCCTATTTAGGAAACGAAATGATTTAGCACTTAATCACGCATCAGATAGAAATTAAACACATCATGAAGAAAACATGGTGCGTTCCTTGTATTAACTTGATCAACAAATATACATGATATTGTGAGTCCATCCTAGAACCAAGGGCGATACAAAATTACAAAGTAAATGAAATTACAACTTATAGATCACTAGCTTGGCTCTACCTACAGTCTACATTATATATAGTCTCTTGACCTTAGCCATATTTTGCTGATTACAGTCATTTCCTATTCAAGCCTTTCGGTCCAATAGAATAACAAAAAACATTGCAAAACTAGTTGATGGTTATAATAAGGCATGAACTTTGTTGTCTGTAGACCATATTCTTGGCAAGCATCCCTGACTATATGTTGTCAATGTCCATTCTTAGATAGTACGCAACCAAACTAGGAGTCCTGGATCAAAAACACTCGCATAGAATATCACGGAGATCACAGAGCAACTCGTTGGAGGTGCAGGAATCTTCTTGCACTGATCATGCTAAATAATGATTAACTCTTAGTCCTTCAATTACTTTTAGGAAATTTAAACATAAGTTACAAGAGATACTAAAAGGTATGAAATCTCTGTAAAGTAATTACTAAAGAACTTAATAAATCTTAATTATGAAATACAAATTATATGTAGGAATAGATGATTATCTTGGACTAGTGCAGGAATGAGAGGGTTAAATATAGATAAAACAAAGGTTAAGGCTTATGGGAATAGGATAAAAATAGAGCAATTTGGGACACCAACAGTAAATACCTAAAAATACTCTTTATTAATATCCAATGTTCGTCCCCTAGTTTTGACATATACCTACTTGATACTCCCACGACATGTGCAATGCTCAGTCTAGTACGACCATTGTACACATAAAACTTCCAACCACACTAGCATATGAAACACAAGACATGTTTGCTTCCTCTTCCTATGCCTTGGAACACTATTATGTAGATAACTTTACACCTATAGTAATAGGGACCTTTACTAGTTTACATTCTTCCATGTTAAACCCATACAAATTGTCTCAACATATTTCCTTTGATTTAGCCAAATTTTCCTATTTGCGCATTCTTTTTTAATTTCCATGCCCAAAATGAAATTTGCAGCACCAAGATCCTTCATGTCAAATTTAGAGGAAAATTGAGTTGTCACTTCCTAAATGATTTCCTTGTAATTTCCAAGCAGTTGTATATCATCCACATATAAGTCCAAATAAATAAGATTGTCAAAAACTAATTTGTAATACACACAAGGATCCGCTTTGATCCTTGTGAAGCCAAATCTCGATCGATAAGTATCAAATTTTTGATACCAAATCCTTAGCAATTTCTTTAACCCGTATAGGGACCTACTGTAGCAGCTACAACTACCCTCCAAAAAAATTTCTATGCTTCGTTTTGGAGCCTCCCTTCTAAATCACAACAACTTATCATGCATTGACCCAGGTACTTGTGCTTTAATTAAGCCTCATTCTTTGCATCATGGCTTGTGTTTGCTTACTTGGTTTACTGTTTAACCCACAAGTCAATCCCTTGACTTGGTTTCCATCCCGTTCTGAGCTTTCCTTAGAGAATTGAACAATCCTTGAGGGAAACCAACCTCTCTAGTCAATTTCATAGTCCAAGCTAATAGTGAGCCTCCAGCTCCAAAATTGCGCAGATCTAGTTGAAAGCCAGCCTTCAGCTGGGAAATTATGCTAACCATGAGGCAACCCAGATCCACTCAGCCCAAAAATTTTGCAGAAGCCTCTTGCTCAGAAGTTGCTCAGTGCATGAGCCAGTAAGTTTCCCAGTCCTTCCCAACTTGGAGCCCTAGCATACCCGAGGAGATCAAAGAACCTTCGGTGAAATTGTCATCGCTTCTTTGGGTAAGTTTTTCTTTTCTAGTATTTTTCTACTTTTTCTATCACTTTTTCTTGTTTAGCTTGTGAGAGTGTTGTTTCACTAGTTTTGTTGAACGATACTAATGCTTTAAATTTTTTTAGCTTGTAGAAGTATTTTTTAAAGTTTTGCATTGCCTTTCCCAAGTGTCACATGCATTACCCTATTTTTTCACTAACGTTCGTTGTTGCGGTGACTCTCTCTACATGGTTTTTTTTGTTCCTTTAGTTTGATTGATTCTCACACTTGTTTCAATTGCATGCATCATCACTTACTCATATCTGCACTCAACATCACACTATCCTTCAATATTTGCTCGATTTCACACTCCCCTTGGGAAGATTTGGGCTTCCCTTACCTAGATCCCACTTTCCCTTACATGCATTGCACATTCTGGGAGCTCAAGGCCTTTGCCTTGGCTTTTGGAACTATGTAGAGGCTACCCTAGACTGGATCCAGCTATGCACTACACAATTCTAGGAGCCAAACTCCCAGTCTTGGCCAATGAAGCTGTGTAATACACAGTCTCTCCTGGCATGTGCCCAGATTGAACTGTGCATTTGTGCAGTTCCAATCAGCAAGCCTCCCCCACTAACTATTGGGACTACACAGTGCATAGTTCCTGCAGGCAACTAGTCACCTCTGTGAACCAGGATTGCGTAATTTGTCCCAACACTAGCTTGGTTTATCGCTTGATCTTGTCTTGAAGTTGCTTTTTGTTTTAAGCTAACATTTGCATGCCATGAGTGTCCTCTCTGTCTCCAGGTACATTAGTTGTTTAGCATATCTCTAAAAGTTATGGTTAACATGGCCACCAACAGAGCTACATCAAAGGAAAATATTGAGAGTAGTATTGGGGAATAAGTTGAGTAGACATTAGTTAATCTACCGGTTTATGAAGACACTCAGGGGTTCATTGAGAAGGGCATAAAGTTGACAAGGTAGAAAATTATGGATACTTTTGCAGAGGACTTCAAGAAATATTTAGAGGGCTGACATGTTTATATCAATATCCAATGGTCAGGCTTATACAAGGTTTCATGCAGGTACCTCACCTTCCCATGTGTGGACATTGTTATTTGGATCATTTCGCACATAGATCTAGAGACTATGATATTGAGCAGTGCCAGTGGGATAGAGCTTGCCAACTTCAAGGTGGAGAACTTTCATCAGATGTATCATTTACCTCAGCCGGCGAGGCACATGGACACACTTTTATATGCCAACCAAATCCACATGAACACGAAGGATATAATCAAGCACTAGGTGAAAGAGATGACAAAGTTTAGATAGACACCCAATCATCTTTAAAAGAAAAAGTCTCTAAGGAAGGCCTACCAATTCTTGATCATCTTTGCATGTTTAATATACAGTCAAGAAATCACATAGACCTTTCCTAAAGGTTGGGTAGTTTTATTGGACCAGTTGGTGAGTGATGGAAGGCCATTCAAATGGTCAGACTTGTTGGCTCGTTAGCTGAAAATACATGTCACTAATGCCCAGAATCCATCCAAGGATGAGCAAGTGAGATTCTACATGTCTCCATACTTACTGGATGCAATTTGTGCCTAGCAACAGTTTCCTGGCATGAGCTAGACATGGAAACCGAAAGAGATTGCCATCAACATTTATTGCAAGTTCCTTTCCGATTTGAGCTACTAAGGATTAATGGCAAGGTTGACTGACTATTTCATCATCTTGTTGTACAAGATGGTCTTTGAGTAGGATCCACCTTGCATGTCCCAAGAAGCAATGGAGGTGACACTTAACATTGCAGGTTGGTATGACTCACCCGGTGGCACCTTCATTATATTGTTTTGTTGAGAGAAGCCTTGGCATGTTCTACCAAGGTATGCCATGGAAAAGCTGGTCTTGAAATAGGTCTCATATCGCCTCTCCATATGGTTATTAGCAGGACTACACAGGAAGAAGAAGTTACCATGGCCCGCTCTTCCTTTGCGAATCGGGTTATACAATATTAAGAACTTGAAAGATGTAGTTGTTGAAGCTAAGGTGATATTGAAGTTTGAGTTCGACGACAAGGAATTTAATCTATATGATCCCCATGGTATTTGCAAGAACCACTTTGTGAAGGTGTACTATCCATGGATCCACAAGATATTTTACTGGAACAAGTAGGACCCTTGGAGGTAATGTTATAATGACTCCAAGCTCCATGAGCCAACCATTATAGCCACAACTTGGAAGGTTTCTCTACATGCAGTAGACGCGCAGGAAGAACCAATAGAAGCAACAATCCAACTCAGGATAAGGGAAAGAGGAATATTGTCGAGAACCCAAAGGCAGAGCAAAGATACAAGGTGAGATCATATCCTATCACTAAGAAAGCAACTTTGGCAGTGGAGGCAAAGAGGGAGCAGTGGATAAAAAGGGAAAAGTGAAGGAAGAAATAAAAGGAAATCTTGCAGGAAGCATAATTAAAGTTGCATGAAGCAGAGAATAATTTGAAGGAAGAGCAAGAGCTAAGAAGGAGGGAAAGGGAAGAGAAGAAAAAATAGGTGGAAGAAGAAAGGCAAGGTGTGATGACAGAGGAAACAACGCCCATATAGGTTGATGAGTCAGAACATCCAGTAATTGAAGAAGGGGGTGAACAAATACAGGATCGGTAGCTTTCTGAACAGATTGGGGAACTGATGGAAGTGACAGACATGGAGTTGGGACAAGAGCTACAGAATGAAGACACTAACCTTATGTCAAGAGCACCGGAGGTCACCTCTCAGTATCCACCACCTCTAGTGTTAGAACTAGTCCCGAGCAAGCAAGGAAAGGTTGTTCCCCTTAATGATGATCTAGTGATGGATGTGTACAATATATCATTTGATGAGTTGCAGAAGAAGATTGTATAGGCATGAAGGAAGAACATTTTAGATGATCACGTGTCACCTACATTCATGAAGGAAAGGGTCATAGTGTCATATGTTAGAAAGCATCCAGTTGCCCTTGTTGATTCCACCTTAGGCTATGGAAGAGCAACAAGCTCAAATTTTATGTTCATGTTGGCCAAGAATGAACAAATGGAAAATAACTTGCAAGATGCCAAGCAAGAGGTAGAACAACTCAGAGAGCAGAACACATTTTCCGCAATGGAAGAGATGAGGAAAGTGATACTTGCTGAAGTATCAACACTTGAGACTACCATGCAGAAGCTCTATAATAGATTTGTCATCGTACATAAAGTAGTTGTCCTTGGTCATAGCTTACACCAGTGGAGAAAATAGTTTGTTCAAACTCTCAAAAACATAAATACTGCCATCACCCATGTTCATGAGTGGAAAATGTGGTACAAAGGGCCCTGCTTCACATTTCAAATATGTTAAAACCTCAGGTAGAGCTAGAGAAAGCAAACTTTCAGATATTGATCCAGAACTATGAGCAGCTCACCCCATTTTCCAGCAGTATACAAGCTTCATATGCACGATTGTACAATAGTATGGATGTCATGGTGAGAACACACAAGATCTCATAAATCAGTTCCCTCATCTAAGATAAACACAAGAACTAAGTCTGGCTAGAAATCAACAAGTACATGGAGCAATTAAGGCGGGAGGCCACCAGGGATGACTTGAAGCTAAGCACACAAAACATGAAAAGTACATTGGTAGTCTTGTCATGGTCAACACCATGTTGCACATGCTTCAAGACGATTTGGATATAGGTTCCAAGACCATATACCTAGATGTTATGGAAGCAAGACTCCCCTATGAGAAAGACACCATCAAGTAGTTTGCGGACATTATCATACAATATCGAGCTTGGCATGAGTACATGACCGAGAAGCACCAAGCATAGGTTGTTGAGTTGGTCTTCCCCAAACTTTGGAGTCATATTGTTTGTCTTGTTAGGTTCTCTAGCCTATTTTTTCTCACATGGGTATATGTGGAAAATGTAATATTATTTGTAAATATGTTGTAAGTGAAACTCCAAGTGTCATTAGTGGAATGTGAAAGGCCATCATGTTATGTAATGAGTTATTTGTGAAGAAGTTGAAGAGTCACAAAGGGGAATTTCAAGGGTTACCACACCCTTTGTTATAAATAGAACCTCCTAACTCATATAAGAGGCTTTTGGGAGCCAAGCTTTTGGCTAGGCTTAGGATTAGAAAAATCTTGGGAGTATTGTGACAAGCCTTGGCTTCTCCACTACATAGAGAGAAGATACATCTTTGGAGGAGAAAGTGTTCTTGACTATAATGTTCCACTATTGAGGCCAGTGATCTTCAATGGTGTATGTATGGATGGAACTTTCACTTATAATAATAATATCATAGCCAATATGCTTTCATGCATATGTTTTTATTGTAGTTGGACTATTCAAGTTTCTTTAACAATGTATGTTGTTTAACTTACGCATTTTCTTATGAACTATTTTATATGCAATTGTATGAATCATGTTGAATGTGTGTTATTGGATTAACCCATCACTTTGATTTGTGGACTATTCCACATTTTTTCTTATGATTTCACTCCTCTCATGTGTTCCTTTCAAGTTGTGTACTACTACAGGCTTCTAAGAGGCACACTTCCTTTTCTCCTCCATGTGTTAGAACCCCCATGCATCTCACTTGACTCACCGCAAGGTCACACACTTTATCTCACCCAAAGTTATCATACTTACCTCTATGTGCTACCATAGTCAAGGCATTACACTACCACCAACAGTTGGGACTCCTACTCCAAACGGACTGAGGTCTAGTTGGGACTTCTTGTCGAGGAGATCCCTTGAATGTTGGCGAGTCCAACACCGTCAACATTTCTGGTGCTAGAATGAGGGCTAGATGACAACCTAATCTATTTTGAATTTCTACACATCTTTCATGAATTATGTCCTAAAAACAACCCCGACATGTTTCTCTCACATTATTGATTTTGATGTGTTATCAGACATTATAAATGACTAATCTAAATATAACTTTAATGGAAATAATGGGACACCCCTATTCAAGCAAATAATTGTCGTCGCTTGCTTCTGTGACATGCATGATGTCCCCACGGATGACTTTCCATGTGGGTTGTTCACTTTCACATTCAAAGGGTGTGCCAAGCAATGGTATCACAAATTGCCCGCAACCTCTATACACTCTTTCAATCACATGTTCATAGAATTATGTTGTGCTTTAGTTCTTTACAACCACATAGCACTTCATAAAAAAAATAAAAAATAAAATTGCAAAAAGCACCTGACAAATCTCTTGAGCACTTTCATGATCATTTTCTTCATTATTGTTATGAATTTCCTAAATATTAAGTTGACTGGAAATTTTTCAAGGGAAGATTTCAATATCTTTTTCACATCTCTGAGAATCGGCACAAGTTAGAGTCTTTCAACTCTCTCCCAACATACCTTGGTGTTAGAGCTTTGAAATCTGAGATGGGAAAGGTTGTTGTCCCAAGTGACCCTCCGTACCCTTCTCATCAAACAACTCTAACCTCGTAGGATGATGTGGGAGAAGTTTTGAATCCAACTGTTGAATTGCCACCATCTTCTCCAACCTCACTTGCTGAGGATTTCTACATAGATCTTGACTGCAAGCCTGATGGTTGTCATGCAGTCTCACCTGCTCCACCTTCATCCTTTGGTTCCTTTGATCCTCCATATTTTGGTGTGTTGTGTTCATCCATTCCCAATTCCACATGTGATGTTCACCAGGATCAAGTTTTGGATGGAGTTTGTGTTGAAAAACCAAACTATGTTATCATTTTTTATGAGTATGTGTGGGAGTCTAAACAAGAATTTGTGGTGAAGGATGTGCCCCTTCTGTCTGCACCTCATTCACTTTATCTTGACATATTCCATGTTTATGCCAGTTTTGTTCCATCATGTGAAAATTCATCTCCAGATGTTTCCACTTCCGATTATTTACAAAACATGCCAAATATTATCATTTCATTTAATTGTGGAGAGGAAAAAAAAATCTCAAATCCACCCAATCTCTCATATTACGTTTTTGAAAACTTAGAGGGTGAAAATTATAGTTTTTTATCAACTCCTCTCTATGATTTGTCAAATCATGAGGATGTCATTGTCCATCTTGGAATTTCTGATTTTGGTTGTTGTGATCTTCTCACTCACTCATCCGGTCATGAGCCTAATTCATCTACTATTGATATTTCTAAGACATTAGTGTTTGATGATCCATCTTCTAATGAAGTGAAAACCCCTCAAGTTGTCGAGGCACTTCAGTCCGAGTTGATGGTTATGTTAGGTTCTCGTAGCCTTGAGGTTAGTTCCACTTCTAATCAGAAATATGTTAAATCTCCCCATGCTCCTCATCACTCTCTTGTTCACATTGAAAATCAATTCATTTCATAGTTTTCACATCCTCCACCAGAATCACACAATCTTATTGCTCATGCATTGAAGGAGTCATATGTAGCAAGCACTGTTGCGAGACGAAAGTTTTCTTCTTTCTTTATGTTTTCTCATCTTTCAATTTCTAAGGTATGTACATTCTTGTCTTCCACACATACTATGATAGGACACCAAGATACATCTACAGAGTGCATTTCATGTGCTTTCAATTTTTTCTTTTCTGTGTATGCATTCAAGCTTCAAACGTTTTGGTTTGCATTTTTTTATCTTTCTTGTTTGTTGGTTTTCTTGAATATCTTTCTTGTCAATCATGTTTCCACCTACATGGGCCAACCAATGCATTGGTGGCTGCATTGGAAATATCATTTCACGTGAGTTGTCCCATTCTCTACTTAGCTTAGGAGCAGGAGTAGTGTTAGCTTTCTTGTTCTGTTTCTTGATTTTCTTACTTTGTTTTTCTTCGTCTTACTTCTTTTCTTTGCTTGTTTTATTGTGCACCCTCAGGTTATTTTTTGCACGAAACTATGTTTGGCTCTTAGACAAGCAGGTTGAAATCTAAGAGGAACTTGTATAGATATCAACACTTGGTTATCTAGTTGTTCCCTCTCTTTATGTGAATCTTGCATTTATTTTAGTCCATGTTACCCTAATGGAAAATATGTTCCTTTCAGAGAGAGTCATGGTGAAATCACAGTTATTGCACTCTTAACTAATACTGCCTACTCTAATCAGTTTTATATATTCAATTAACCCTTGTCAACTCAATCAAGTAGGGTAGGGAGAGGGGGAAAACCTTAACAAGTATGCTAGAGGTGAATATAAATATCCTTCTCTAAAGGGATAACCTCTTCTACTCTCAATAAGTCGGGATCCCTCTTCCACCTTATGAAACAAATAAGTGCCTATGCACAATGATTTAAAAACAAAAGAAAAAAAGGTGAAAGAAGAAATGCTTCCTACGCAGAGAAGTGAAGCAAGTAACTCCACCAGGATACTATTCAGGCTCATTGGCAGCAGAGAAAGCTTGTGTTCCTGAAGTGACTATTGGGGTACTGTCCAAACTTGCTAGCAATGGGGCAAAACCAAAGATGAAATTAAAACTCCTCGACAATATACATTACTTGTGTATTTATATACCCCTCATCCCCAAATGAAACAAAGTAGTTTGACTTGGCTTGCAATGTGTGTTGTCGATACAAATAATGGTAGGGACTACATCTTTAACTCAAGCTAGTGAAGAATATGTGGAAATTGAAGAATTGAACAATACTTATGTAAGATTTAGACTCACTTTGCATGAGACAAGTTCCATACTGAGAGTTTTGGATGAGTTGGGCTTGACCCAGGTTCAGCTTGTAATTCACACCAACAAAACCCTCAAACAACAACCCTTTTGGAAATGACCTGCATGTAGGTCGAAGTCTCACCCAAGGTGGATATGGGTGATTGCAGAAACAAGTTTCTGCAACCTTGAGGGACTGTGCGGAGTGGCTCTTAACTTATCTTTTCTATAGTTTATTTACCACATTACTACACATTATATTCTAACTATAGACTTTGTGGCATTTATTTTAATATAAACGCATTACAGAACAATAAAAGTTGTGCTAACATACCAATCACTTGCAATTACTTTGCATAAATAGATAGAACACAAATAACATATACAGATAGAAAAGACTTCACAAAAAATTATTCTTCTTTATTAAGATATATCTTTCATTACATACAAATTCCTAACCTGCACACCTAGTTGCAGGTGGTCTACACACTCAACTGTAGAGCCTTTCCTTTAACCAAAAAAAAAATGCTCAATCACTTGTTCTCTCTTTACGATGTGATCTAATTATTGATTTTTTACAAAGCATTACATGTCCTTAAATACATTACATTGCTACAAAAACCATGGTCCACATACCATGGAATCAACAAAACAATGAACTGAAACTCGGATACCCATTACAAAATGAGGGGCTTCAATCCACCCCAAAGCCCCTAAACACTGCATGGTAAATATAAATTCACGGACTTCACACACTCCACTCCTACAAATGCAAAGCCTTTGACCAAAACTAGACCAAGTTGGGTTGTAGCCAATAGGCCCCCAACACTCACAAGTGACTCATCCTGATTCACTCAATTGTAGTTCCCTTGATCTTTGTTGAAATGTTATTGTAGACGGAATTGTACTGCTGGAATATTTTTTCTACCTAATTTTCCTCTCAGTGCACTTCTTCTAGTAATGCCTTTATGGTTGGTCCAACAATATTATGAAACACTTCTTTCTCCTTCTATCATAGATCCCATATTCTTTCATCTACTTGTGAAATTTGGAGGACCTTATCCTACCACGGTTGAGTCCTCTATGTCAAAATTTGTTCTTTCCTCCAAATATCTTCAATCTCTTTCTGGAGATTCTTTCCATCAGTGATGTTGGTGAGCCTCTGTGAGACTGGTAGGGTCTTCACATTTGTAAGGATCTCTTCCTGTCACTTCTTCTTCACCTATATCTCTTCTTCAATCCTCTAAATCTTTGGATCCTCCTAAAGTGAGGTCCAAATATGCATGGTCTCATCTAGTAACTTTCCACAATCCACCATTGTCAGATATGCCTTTCACTACAGTTTTTTTATCCCTCTCCATTTTCTCATGTACTTCTGGTGGTGTGACTAGCTACAACCTTATTTCTAGCTTAGAAATATTCACTTCATATTCAAACTTTATTTTTGCAAGATCATTCTTTTACTCCTTTATCATGAGGTCGAGCTTCATGACCTTCTCTACTGGTGGTTATTCTTTTCTGACCTTTGCGTCTGGAACTTCACTATAAGTTCTTGCAATGGCTTCCTCTAGCTTATGTTGTTGTTGGCGTGCTTCGTCCCTTTCTTTGATCAATTGATCAAGCTCCTTCTTCAGCGAAGCTCTATCCTTTTCCACCTGGATTCTTAATAGTGAAGTGTCTCACTCCTTCAATTCATATGTAATACTTTTATGGAACTCGTGTAATACCTACGTTGGCAATACGACGATGTTCATGTTAACATAGTCCCACCCTCTTGGTTTCTCTCTATTCTCGATGGATTCAAACTATAACACTCCACCTGGTATCTGCAAAATCCTTAATCCAATTGTCATCTCTATCCATCACTCTGGCTGTAGTAACTAACCTATTTGTGTCGGTTGTCTGGCTACTTGTGCCAGTATGTTATACAGAAAATTGATGCCCTCGTCAGCTTAGAGGGGAAAGACATGATAGTTGAAGCAAATACCAAGATTACATGCCTTGTTTCCACACTAACATTGGCTATGCACTGACAACCTACTTTATAAAGCTTCTCTGCAAGCCTAAGGGTGTGTTAGTGACCCTACTAAATCTAGTTGCTAGTTCGAGAACAATGTTAGTGGATCCTAATCAAGTTCTAAGGGTCAAAGGAGTGAATTGACTCATAAATATCTAGATATTTGCTCCTAAATATACTCAAGTAAGGAAACATCTCAAGTTTGACCTATTTGGGGGATTTCTAATCCTAATGAAGGAGGCAAATGGGAAAGAGCTAAAAAGCATGGAAGCTTCATTGCTTTTACTATAAGGAACTCATGGAGGAACTTGGAAACCCTAACTCAATTGCTACATAATAAAAACTAGGGCTATGGTGATAAAGGTCAGATCATTTGAAAGGATAGCTTACTTGATTGTTGAGCATAGTCTCAAATCTAAGCATAAGAAGCTGGTAAGAAGGGAGAAAGAGAGAGAAGCTGGAGGGGTAAGGGAAGGTTGATGCAACATATGATTGTAATCACTCTTCTAACATTAATATAGAACTGCAGTTGTACTGCCTACTCCGTGGTGTTGGCACTATCATTCGTTCATTTGTTTTTCCAATACCTTTTAGCATGAGTAGCTTAGTTATGTGTAACTAGATGTTATTTTATGTATTCATGTATTAGTTATCAGAGTTGTAAGCTGTGATTATTCTTGTCTCTTTTGTGTGCAGGACTTGATCTGGAGCCGGCTCAGGGAACTTCCACCTAGCTACATTATGCTCTCCAGCAAATCTACACAGAGGCTTGAGGTAATCTATTTGTCCTACTTTGATAGTTAGTTATTGTTTATGAACATGCATGTAACTTTGTGACAGTTGCAGATAATATTATAGTCTTCCAAAGGTCTCAGGAAGAGCTTTTAGGGTATCTCCATTCTCCATACACCGTGCATTTTATCCTACAGCAGAATTGGCGACTCCGCTAGGGACTATACATCTAGTTCCCAGTTTACCCAAACAATTCTCAATTTCGTCCTCCTTCTAAGACCTCCCTATACTTCGACATTCACTTTCTGACCCACCAAAACCTTGCTGCATTCTACCTTCACATATTCAGCCTTGAATATGATCCAAAAGGTCCTATTTTGAGCTATTTGCCCACATTAACACAGGTTAGCAGACTACACAATGCTTTATAAAGCTTTGTGTCTACATACACAGAGCATTAGTGGACCCAGTAACTCTCTGTGGCCACTACTACCAAGAATTAGTCCCTTAAAAACTTGATATACAACTATGTCTGCAAAATCAAGGGGATAGGAAGCCTGCTCATGGACTAAAAGAGGGTCTACAACTGCAATTTGTTAGCAAGACAGGTGTCCTGAAAGAATATTTTTTTTAGTAAATAAGTTTTTTTTTCTTTCTTAAAAACATTTTTTATGAAAGAAAGATCCATATTTTTTATTCATTGTTCTGTTTAGTTGGTTAAAAGCTGCTTTATTTTGGTTTCAAGTAGTTGCTAGAAAAGAATTGGAAAGATTTCTGTTGGTTATGCATGTGTTATAATGACTAAGATGCATGGAACAAATATGAATATGTGAAAGACTCTCACCTGTAGAATACAACTAGTTTTCATCGAATTGAATATTTTTTAAAGCATTGTCTTGTGCATAATTTTTTAGTCAAAGTCCCATCAAATTTCATATGTCAACTCCCCTACTGAAGACAATAAAAAAGTACACACAAAATTTACCTAAAATCAATCAGTAACTCTTTATTGAGCAAACAAACATTAGTTCAGGCTAGGATCTTGGGATAGGCAGTGTGAGTAAATTGCCCAAGATCAAAAACCAAAACTAGTGTCATTAAAAGAGAGAAAATTCCTTCTACACTCATACTACCGAGACCACTCCAGTCAAAGTGGAGTTAAATATGAGACAACATCGGACTATAAGTGAAGGTAGCCAGCCTTCGCTTGCAAATCCTTTGGGTATTTTGTGTATTGGGGATCCCTACGGGGATTTTGGAGCTGAGTCAGGGACTCAAGTATCCTGCGCACGCAACATACTGTCTGCAACTATGTCCCCCCCAATAGTGTCTATGATCTGAGGTATCCTTAGTGGCCAAGCTTTTAGGGATTTACACAAGGTGACTGGGGCGGGCTGCCTTGGTACCTGACACAGACGGACCTACTCTGTCTTTATTTTTTGGGAGGGTGCTCGTCTTCATGAGAGTACTTGGCCCCTCAATTTGAGGTTCGGGCAAAGCTCTAGAGTAATTGTAATTGTACATTTGGCCAACCCTCTCTGTTATTCATTGTGATACTGGGTTTCATCTCCAGTGATCGATGCTTATCAGATAGGGTGATTTCCCTCAATTTGCTGATTGATCAACTTAGTGTATTTTTTTATATATATTTTAGGTACCCGTGTGCTATCATTGAGACTTTAACAAATATCACGATAAAATTTATTGATAAAAATTAATGGTCACCATGGCTACATCTGGCCCTCGTCGTCAATCTAGACAATTATCAAGACTTCCTCCACTCATTGTAGAATATTTGTCGAGCTATAGTGAATCGGATTCCCCGTCTTTGGGGAATCAGTCTCCTAGATCTCACACAGAATCCATTTGGACAACCAACGATTCAGGTTTGCTGAAGGATTTCTTTACCGAAGGATTTATTCCTCCCTTTAAACCTCCACTCACGAATCTGTTGGACCCAATCTTGGTTCCCATGGCACCTGTACTCCCTCTCTCTTTAGAAGGAACATTTCCATCCATCATGTCGACGACTAATGAGTCATGGAACTTTGTGGACACTTTTGGCCCTCCACCACTTCCCCATTCAATAGTCACCACCACACCGTTGATGGAAAACCTCGCTATCCCATTTTTCCCAAGTACAACCACTCACATGACACCCTCCACGAGTGGAACCCAGCTAATGCCAAGTTCGACCCCTTTAGTGTCAAACTGTATACCTTCGACAAGTGCTACATACAGTGCTCCTTATAACACTCAATATAATACTATTAGCGTGGTTCCCATCCACCAGCAATATGGTCAGTAGCCATTGTACAGTTCAATCCCCCAGATTCAAGTATCTGGGGGCATTCCCAATATGCACATATCGGTCAGGAACGTAACAGTTCCCCCTCCATTCCGAGGCATGCATGGTCAGTCATTGATTGACATGATGTTCCTTATGTCAATCAAGAACATATGGTTAGTTCCATGGCAGGCAGGAATCCTCATTAAAGTCCCAACCAATCCATGGGGGCACCCTACTCACAAATTCAAATGAGTCAAGGGGGCACTACTTATCCTGGGGGCAATTCTATACCCCAACATCAGATTCCCCATGGAAATCCACACTACAATGCCATAGCCCAAGGCAATTGCTATACCACACAGCCTATGTATAATATTGGGACTCAAATGATGGGAGGACCGCAAGGTTCCTCAAGTCATATGTCATCACTTTGGTTCAAGTCAAGGGCACCACACACTTTTCCTTTCTTGGCAACATTGGATATCCCCGACTTGTACAAACTTACAAATGACCCCATCTACCATAACTTACTTTGGTCATCGATCCTACATAAGATACCAACAAACATCCCCAAGTTCGAAAGGAAACAAGGGGGGGATCCAAGCAGTCATATCACCACCTATCATCTTTGGTGTGTTTCCAACTCCATGGTGGATGATAGTGTCCAGTTACATCTTTTCCCCCGCACCCTCACTGGCAACGCAGCTAAGTGATACATTGAATTACCACATGCATCAGTAAATACCTTCAATCCTCTAGCGATGGAATTTTTAAGGCACTTCCAGCTACCCATCCACTATGAGATTGGGACTGAACTCCTCACTTCATTACATTAGGATACTGCCACCCACATCTCTGATCATATACATGAATGGAGATGTAGGTGGAGGTTAGTCAAAGCTCCCATCCCAGACTATCTCTTAGTGGACTGGTTTTGCAAGTCCCTACTCCCGCAAATCGCTAAAGATGTCGCTTTAGGTGGTGGGGTCACAGAAAACCAATCCATACGTCATGCCCAACACTTAGATCTGATATATTCATAGTCTAGCACTCTTTATGATGTAATCCCTAATGCCCCTCGTAAATCCAATGTCTCCACTACTCAGGACCCGATAGCACGCATCAATGGGATTATCGGTGTAACCTCTAGGGCTGCTATAAAACAACTCGACAATCACATTTCCTAGATGTTAGTGGACCCCTCTACCAAATTGACTGCTCTTTCTACCACCATGATAAACTCTATGCAGTCTACACAAAAACCCAGTGGTAATAACAAGAAGAATAAGAGAAAGACTACTCCTTCTGAGGAGCAGTCAACAAAGCAACAAAACCCAAAACATAAGGCCACTGCACCTCTTGACGACAGAAAGGATAAACCCGCCAGATTCCCTTGAAAAATCTATGTTAAAGACCACATGGCCTATCACTGCTCGCATCTTCAGGAACACACAGAATACATTGCTAAAAAGGATACTGGTAGGACCCCTGATGTCCTTAATAATTCTTTCCCCACTCAGCAATAGAAAAACCTTATTACAAACCAACCCCAACCCTCACAAGGGGGCAACGATGGTTTGCAACATCCTTCAGCTGGTGAAGGATATTCTACTGTTTACACCTTTGAAACGATAGATCTACAAACAAAAGCCAAATCCTATGGAGCTCCTGTCGCTCATGTAGAGGAACCTTCCTCAAGTCAATACCCACCGCCACCCAATGATTTTCATATCGAACGGTTGGTTGCTGACCTTGTAATTCACCCCCACAAAGGGGCACTTCGACGCACAATGCACAATACATCTGCACGTGTCACCCAAAACTACAACATTGTAGAAGACTTGGTGCAAGTGTCATCGGCTATGTCGGCACTCGAAGTCTTACAAACATGCCTAGCACAAAGGAAAGCTTTGCTTTTGTCTATTGGTGGTATCAACCCACATGATTCCATGCTTGCAATTTTTGACATGGAAATGTGTAAACCTCCCCTTTCCCACCAGCTTGCATTTCAAGTGCAAATATTTTCAAAAGGTAAAGGTATACAAACAACTGTCATCGATGAAGGTGCTTCTACCTGTGTCATGTCAGCTTCATGTTGGCTTGCTCTGGGTTCTCCAACCCTATTCCTACTGTTGAATTCAAGTCTTTCGATGGCCACACTTTCATCCCAGAAGGTTACCTAGCTAGCTACCCCATCACTTTGTATGGGAGAACAGTAACGGTGGACATAGAAGTCGTAGATAAAAAACTCGACTATAATCTCTTGCTGGGTCGTAGTTGGACATATGCCATGATGACCATCGTATCTACTATATTTCACATCATCCTATTTCCATTGGATGGAAAGATAGTTACAGTAGATCAGTTGTCTTTTTTCACCCCTTATTACTCCCCGTTACCAAGCGGCTTTGTACCCTAGTAGGTGGTGTACCTGACTCTTACGTCAGTATCGGTACCGATCTACTTAAGGCTTCTTCCCTCACGGGTTGTTTCCCTCTTCAGCCACCCAAGGTTTCACAGACGATCAATATGCTTTCATTGATTACTCATGAATAGACCGATCCATGGATCCTCCTGGCTCCTTCAAACATTGACACATATGGAGAACAAATGTCATTGTCACCAGCTGAATTGGCCTACCAAGCCATTCAATCTGCATCCACATCCCCGGTCACTTTGGTTACGACCAATGTTACCACTGCCCCTCCCATAAATGCTCCTTCTTTTGATCCACTCAATAAAGTCCTACCTACAGACAAAGCTATTCAAGAAATCATGAGTTTAGAAGAGCAACCTTGGTAGGATTCACACCATCGTGTTCTAATATCTGATTCAGACACGATGCCTATTCAAATCCTATCCCCTAACATACCAGAAATTGTTTCCTCACCCTATACGACCATCCAAAATTTGGAGGCGAAAGGAAACATGGGAAATATTTCTATCAAGACAAGCATCGTGGAAAACATATAGATTGGAGCATATTGCAATCTTGAGGAAATTGCAAGCTTCACCTACCTTTTTAAGAAATTTCACAATGTATTTTCCTCGTCTTATAAGTAAATGCCCGACATAGATCTGTCTATTGTCGAGCATGAGATCAAGCTTTACGATAATTCAAAACTCTGTCTGTCAAAGGCTTCAACCAGTCCATCCCCGCAAAATGGCAACCATAAAAAACGAAGTAGAAAAATTGTTACATACTGGTTGCATCTATCATGTTCCTTTAATGGAATGGGTTCCAATATGGTTCCTATTGATAAAAACCAAGGAACCATTCGCGTATGTGTCGACTATCGAGACTTGAACACCACATGTCCCAAGGATAATTATCTGACACTGCTCATTAATCAAATCATCAATAATTGCACCAGTTGTGAATCATTTTCATTCATGGATGGATTCTCAGATTACAACCAGATTGCTATAAAACCCAAAGACTACCATAAAACCGCCTTCATCTACCCATGGGGCATCTTTGCCTATTGAAAGCTCCCATTCAATTTAAATAATGTTGGAGCAACTTTTCAAAGAGCCATGGACTATGCATTTCACAATATCAGACATATCGTTCAAGCTTACTGGGATGCCATTCCAGCCCATTCCAAGCAACGAACATAGCACCTAAACCATTTAAGAGCAATCTTTCTAAGGTACCAATTTTACAATATCCACCTGAATCCACATAAATGCATTTTCTTCATCGAGTCTGGATGCTTACTTGGATTCATTGTCTCCAAGTACGGGATTAGGGTTGATCCTGATAAGGTAAAGGAAATTACTCAATTGCCTTAACCACAATCCGTTCTATAGCTACAACATTTGCAAGGGAAAGCAAACTTTTTACGATGGTTCATCATAAATTATGCCGAACTGACGAAAGCCTTCATGTGCCTACTTAAGAAGGGATGTCGTATCTATGGGATGATAAAGCTCAATGATCATTTGATGCCTTGAAAAAGGTGCTTATATCAACCCCACTCCTTAGCGCTCCCGACTATGGTCGCGACTTTCTTCTATACTTAGTAGCCTCGCCATCCTCTCTTAGAATGGTCTTGGTTCAAAATCATGATGACCGGAGTGAACATGTGATCTATTATCTATCTAAAGGCCTGGCTAGGCTCAAACTCAGATATTCATATGTGGAAAAGCTGTCATTGGCAGTTGTCTTTGCTGTCAACCAATTCCAACACTACATACTGCGGTGACAGACTACTTCCATCGCCTTGGAGAATCCCATGAGACATATTTTGTCTCGTCAAGTAATTGGAGGAAAATATTCAAAATGGATCATGATCCTCCAACAATTTGATTTGGTTTTCACAGCTGCTAAGGCAAAGAACTCCTTAGTCTTCGCTGAACTTTTGTTGGAACTTCTCATCATCAATCCGAATGAGATAGACCACGATCCTCTCCCGGATGAGGCTATCTATCTTATCGACAACACTGACCCTTAGTACGGTGACATTCTTGTCTACCTCTAAGCAGACCGGTTCCGCCCTGAATTATCGATAGACGACCGTCGTCACATCCGTCACCAAGCACAACACTATCTAATGATTAACAATACATTATATCATCGCGGTGTGGATATACTTCTTCAGCATTGCCTCACTCATGAAGAGGTGGAACAAATTTTAAATGACTACCATGCTAGGGCATGTGGTGGTCATCTTTCTGGCATATCTAATGCACAGAAAATCTTGTGTGTAGGCTATTACTAGCCGACCTTCTTCAAATATTGTGTCAAAACCATCTAGAAATGCCATCCTTCTCAAGTATTCACAAAGAAAATGCATGCTTCTCTAGCCCTACTACACCCGGTGATCTTCGTTGGCCCCTTTTTCAAATGGGGGATAGACTTCATAACCTGCAATCCCATTTCCTCTAGTGGACACAACTATATCATAGAAGCTATGGACTATTTCACAAAATGGGCCAAAGCCCTTCCCACCTAAAGAGCCAATGGAGAAACCCTAGTGCTATTCCTGTTCAATCAAGTTATCTGTCATTTTGGTGTACCCTGCATGATCATTACAGACCATGGATCTCATTTCCAGAACCATATGATGTCTGATTTAACATTGCTGCTTGGTTTTCATCAGGATCAATCATCCTCCTACTACCCCCAAGCTAATGGTCAAGCAGAAGCCATAAATGGCATCTTAAAAACCATGATCTATAGGTTGGTAGGAAATCATAAAACCAATTGGCACCGAATGTTATATTCGGCGCTATGGGCTTACCGAACTTCAGCAAAAACTGCCACTGGCTTTGCATCTTTTCAACTCACTTATGGCCTGGAAGCAGTTTTACCCATCGAGTGTCAGGTCCCTTCCCTGCAAATAGCTATTGAACTCCTAACTGACACTAATAATGAAGAAGAATGCTTACTCTACCTTAATCAACTGAACAAAACCCGTCGAGATGCCAAATTGGCACTCGAGGCTCACAAGCACCAGGTAAAAACCCAATATGACAAAAAGGTCAAGCTTCGTTCTTACCAAGAGGGAGATCTTGTTTTGCTCTATGATAAAAAAAATGACCTCCTAGGGGCAGGAACACTTCAACCCTTAATGCTAGGTCCCTATTTCATCAAGAAATTCCTCTCAAAAGGGGCATATAAACTACAGGACTGGGAAGGAGTCCTGCTCGTGGAGCCCAGAAATGGGCTCTATTTGAAAAAAGTATTATGCCTAGTATTGCACTAGGCATTTGCTTTGTAATTTTATGTATTCATAAGTTGTGCTTCCCTTTTTTGTGTGATTGGATTGTTTTGATATTTATTGGAGTACTTGTCTCATACTTCTTTTGGAAATGTAGATGTATTCATTACCCTTAGCATACGTAGGATATGCGGATGGTGGCAGTCGTCACACACGGCACATTGCATCAGCTGCTTGGGTCATCTACACACACAATTCATAACTATTTTGTTTCGGAGGAGTCTTTCTTGGTACTGCCACCAACAATATTGATGAGTACAAGTCCGTAATTTCACTTCTCACGGAAGCGTCATCAAGGGACATCTCCAATCTGGTGGTCAGGTTAGACTCCCAGCTAGTTGTTATGCAGTTGACAAATCGTTATCACATTTGTAATCCAACCTTGTTACGTCATTATTTAAGGGCACAACTCTTGTAACGTCAATTTGAAATAATCACATATGAACACATTCCTAGAGAATTTAATGTATTTGCTTATTCATTAGCTAACTATGTATTAGATTGGCATCTGTCTCATTCACTATAGAAGCATGAATGAAAAGTAAAAATTTATTGAGTTAAAATTTTTACAAAAACATTTAAAAAACATTTACACCATCAAAATACCAAAATGTTTGTATATATATATTGATCAAAATCCAGTATTTTACATTGAAATATTCCAAAACTTGGATGTTTTAAGTACAAAATGGCTACTAAGCCCAGCTACAAACAACCATTGGCTACACCAAAACACCTGCTAAAAAGAGTCTATTGCTCCTAAAATGCTAAAACCACTCTATTTATCCTCCGAAGAGGAACCAGAAACCACTCAGGTACATCGACTGTCTGCCGCTACATATAAGCGGGAATCTCTCTCGTAGGAAGGGGGGGACACCCATGCTCAAGCCCTCCAAGTTCCTCAGAACCTCGCGAAGACTGTCAAAATCACCCCCCAGCAAGTAGTTGGCCTCCTTGTCACATATGGTGGGGTTCGCCTGTATGTTGTAATGGTGCCACGTCTGTGTTAAGCATAAAGCTTCATGTCAGTACTTATTTCGCCTATAAAAACATTACATAAACATTCAAAAGCTAAAAAATACTTGAAGTACTTTAAAAAATCATTCTCACATTGAGGACCCCAGTTGGTCCTGAGTGATAGCATCAAGTCAAGGTCGCCAGTAAAGTCCATGCCCTCATAAGCATAGTCATCAAGCATCATAATTTGGCCATAAAACCACTGGAAGAAATATTCCTCAAAGAAATGCTAGATTTTTCCTCCTCCTGTCCGAGGATCGAGTGATGACCATTGCCCTTGCCTCGACTCCCTTAGATCAAAGGGACCTAAGCTCATCCTTGGGTGCATAACAAGTACCCTCTCAAGAATGAATGAAACTATGAGAGGAATGTACCCAAAACTATGTTTGGTATAAGTCTTGCATGTCGTTAACTCTGACTTCAACTGGAAAAGCATTGCTTCACACCAGTTGAACATCTATGGCTAGACACAGTCAATTGCAAGCAACAGTTGGGCCTTTGTCGCAATGTGGAGACTCTTTGACCCCACCAACATCAACCATAAAATTTCCCTCATAGACCTGGACCTTATCCTCTCTATAGGGACTCTATTGTTGACTAGTTTGCTCTCAGGGATGCAGTAAGATTACACCAACTCTAGGGTAGATCATGGATCTGGCCTACCCCTGGTGAGGTTTGCCTATGCCCCACGACACAACAGACCAATTAAAAAGTATATGTCATCATGGTCAATAACTAGCTCCTGACCTGCAATCCTGAACACTTGCTCGTGTTCATCCTAGCACTGGATAATCCATCTCAATAAATCCTCCTGCCCTTTCATCACCTCCAACTTTGCATACTTTAGTAAACCGCAGTAGTGCAATGTAAGTATGCATGCTGGATAGTTTCACATTAGCAATTCGCAGCTATCATGGGCCCATTCTCTCCATAGACTAGTCATTATGGCTTGAAACTTGTGCAAAATAACCCTAAAAACAATCAAAATGGGGCAAAATAACTTCAAGAATCCTTGAATGAGGTTTTAAACTACGGCCTTCAGCTCTAACACTCCCCCCAGTGGTACACAGGGAGGATTAATGCCCTCCAGTAGGTAGTACAGGGAATTTAACGCTCCCTATAGACCATCTGGAGGGCATTAGTGCATGAACATTGCTTTAGGGCACCTCAGATCTGCAAAAATCCACCCGTAAAACTGTCAAGAAAGGTTAAGAAATTCATAGAGAAATGTTTTAACCTCTACCTGGGATTGATGGCATGTCAAATGGTTGCTCGGATCTCCTGCAATGGTCTACGGAAAATCTGCTCCTCTTTAGCTCCAAAATGCTCTCACAATTCTCAAATAGTGAAAATGGTAAATGTGAAAGCTCAAAACACTTCCTTATATTTATTTTTGGAGACATGATTTTTGAAATCATTAAAGAGAAAGTAGTCCATTCCCAATGATTTTTTATCATGCATGAACCCATATGGATAGGAATTGCTACTTTTTATACCTTTTCCCCTTTTGATGAAAGTACCTTTAGGAATGAAAAGCAGTAAAAGCTACATGCAATTCTCAAAGAGCACTTTTCTTTTATGGGATATTTTCTTGCTCTCAAAAACTGAGAAATCCTTGAGTTTTTCATCGTTGGGCTTGTTAAACACATATGACGATGATCTGAGCAACTATTTTTCACTCTTTTTCTAGCTCATTAAACTAAAAAAAGACCATTAGAGCATTCTTTTTAGGCGCTTTTTTCTCGCTCATAAAACTGAAAAAATCCAGAGTTTTTCCTTAGCCTTGTTAAACATTTATAATTATGACTCGAGCATTCTTTTAGGTACTTTTCTCACTCGTTAAACTGAAAAATCCAGAGTTTTTGTCACCAGGCTCGTTAAAAAATCTACAACAGCAACAAGAGCACTTACTTTTTTGGGACCATTTCTCGCTCTTAAATCGAAAAATCCCCGAGTTTTTCCCCTTATTCGGGCTCGTTAAATCCATGAAGAAGGAATGAGCAGTTCTTTTACCTCTTTTTCCTTGCTCAATAAACTAAAAAAGATACCTTGAGATTTCTTCATTTGACTCGTTAAAATTTGATGAAGGTATTGAGTTTTTCCTCGAGTGACTCATTAAAAATTCATGATGAAAAACAAGTTTATTCCATCACCTCGTACTCGTAACAAAATGAGGTCAACTTCTATTGAACATAGGTTTCTCTTTATCTGGATTCAATAGATTAACTCACGGAAAAGTAACCGATACAGGTATACTATTAACATTTTGTCACACTAGATTAACAACTATGACAAAGGGACCACCATGGAGTCCTTCTTTATGATCTTTTCAGACTCTCTAAATATGAAAAGACCACCGAGTTGTCTAGTTTGGACTCATTAAATTACATAGACAAGATATAGAGTCACTCTTTTTACGATCCTTTTTAGACTCTCAAAACATGAAAAGATCGAGGAGTTTGCCTATCTGGACTCATTAAACTAATCAGATAAGGCATAGAGTCACTCTTTTTGTGGTCCTTTTTAGACTCTCAAAATATGAAAAGATTGATGAGTTTATCTGTCTGGACTCACTAAAATAATCAGACAGGGAAAGTAGACAATACAACTGCATTTAGTATTAGAAAGTGTTGTTTGGTAGTAGTCATTCCCTTGAACATGGCACTCCCCCAGATAAACCTTCGTTGTGACGGCCTGTCAATATGAATCCTACCATCCTATTAGTTTATCCTAAATGTCCCGATGTTCTTGCATCTTTGTATCCTAACACTCTTTCGTGTTCATGAGTCTAGTGCCACATGGTTAAAACTGTTGTTGTGCCTTCTATTATTCAAAGGGTTAACCTTTTGTTTCCTCTATCAACCCATCAAGCATATCCTTTCATCATGCCCTCTTTTTTTTAGACCCAATGCTCAAAGATTCCTCAAGAAACAAATCATTCTTGTCCCATTTCATGTCGATTGATGTAGGACAAATTATTGCCTACCTTTTGATAGGTATATTCCTATCGACTTCAACACTCTATCTAGGAAGACAACCCAGAAACACATTAAGTGCCTTGGTACTTGTAGACATTAGTGGCAGGTTGCCTTGTGTTTGATCAAGGGTTCTCATTATTGGCTCTTGGTTAAGCAATTCTACAGGTGTTCAATGACAAAAACATCTTTCGCACTCGTTAGATTGTACTGTGCATATTGGAGACCATCACCATTATTGGTGGCCTTCCTCACATCTGTTAACAGTCTCCATTATTGACTGCTAATCAAATGATTTTGTACATGTTCAACATCAACACATATATTCATATGTATCGATCTATGCTATTCGGTGAAGTAGAAATCAAGACCTTGGGTAGAGGCTTGCATCGCTCAACCTTATTTCCTCTCCCAAGTTGCTTATATTGTTTTTTGGGGACAACTTATCATGATGATTCTATTATGACACCGGATCTGCATTGTGATTATCGGCGACCATCATTGTCATATCTCTTTAGAGAAAATCACTCTGACATAGCTACTGAGCATGGGAATGCCCAACTCAAGACATGATTTTAGTAGTTTTATATATATGTGTTGTATAAGGTTTCCCATACCACCCTAAGCTCTGATCCTCTCTCTCTTTTTGTCGAAGAAGGAAAATTACAGTTAAGTAAAGTATTTCAGCCATCGTCACAACCTCTGATCTCACACTTTAGGGGGCATTTTTTATACAGCAAATTAACCCCCTCATCAGCTCAAAGGGGAAAGACATGATAGCTGAAGCAAAAACCAAGATCACATGCCTTGTTTCCACACTAACACTGGCTAAGCACTGACAACCTACTTTATAAAGCTTCTCTACAAGCCTAAAGGTGCGTTAGTGACCCTACTAACTCTAGTTTCTAGTTCGGGAACAACATTAGTGGATCCTAATGAAGTTCTAAGGGTCAAAGGAGCAAATTGACTCATAAATATCTAGATATTTGCTCCTAAATCGACTCAAGAAAAGAAAGGAAACATCTCAAGTTCGACCTATTTGGGGGATTTCTAATCCTAATGAAGGAGGCAAATGGGAAAGAGTTGAAAAGCATGGCAACTTCATTTATTTTACCCTAAGGAACTCATGGAGGAACTTGGCAACCTAACTCAATTGTTACATAAGAAAAGCGAGGGCTATGGTGATAAAGGTCAGATCATTTGAAAGGATAGCTTACTTAATCGTTGAGCATAGTCTCAAATCTAAGCATAAGAAGTTGGTAAGAAGGGAGAGAGAGAAAGAAGTTGGAGGGGTAAGGGAAGGCTGATGCAACAGATGGTTGTAATCACTCTTATGACATTAATATAGAACTGCAGTTGTATTGTCTACTCCATGGTGTCGGTACTATCATTCATTCATTTGTTTGTCCAATAACTTTTAGCATGAGTAGCTTAGTTATGTGTAACTATATGTTCTTTTATGTATTCATGTATTAGTTATCAAAGTCATATGCTATGATTATTCTTGTCTCTTCTCTGTGTAGGACTTGATCTGGAGCCAGCTCAGGGGACTTCCACCTAGCTGCATTGTGCTCTCCAACAAATCTACACAGAGGCTTGACGTATTCTATTTGTCCTACTTTGATAGTTAGTTATTGTTTATGAATATGCTTGTAACTTTGTGACAGTTGCAGATAATCTTACAGTCTACCAAAGGTCCTAGGAAGACCTTTGAGGGTATCTCCATTCTCCATACACTGTGCATTTTATCCTACAACACAGTACCTTTAACTCCGTGTTTCCTTACTACACATATGTCAAGATCATTTTGTAGCGATCATCGACCTTGTTCCATGTCTCCGTTATTACTTCCTAGACATTTTCTCCAATCCCATCGATGTCCCCATCAGTGAGGACAAATGGTATCACACCCTTAGCTTTGCTAACCTTCTATTTCTTCTGTGCACCTGACATAGTTACTATAGGTACCCTCTTTTTTATGATGAATGTTGATTCCCCTATTGGATCTACGTCGCTGAGAGGGTCCTCAGTATCATATTCTATCTCTGGATCTGTCTTTGACTTTTTCTTTGGCTCTGGTTCCTCTGCTTCGTTTCCTTTTTCTTTCCCACTTGGACTCGCATGCTGCATAGTGGCCCCCACTACTTCAGTGTCATCTATGGTTGGGTTCATCCATTCAGCTGACAATTGTTGTATTATTGTGAGAAGGTCACCTTCAGTGACCAAATATGGTAAAGGGTTACATGTCTCCATTGGATCCTTTCGAGCCTTGACGTATACTTTGTGAAAATCTACCTTCAATGCTACAATGTTGTGATATTGCTCATACAAGCTAGGTGATAGCCTTAGATATTCATTCACCACCATGTGAAAATCCATATCCAATAGCACAAAGAAATATTGTTCTCCTACGCACGCAATGGCTCCTTCATATTCCATAGTAAGGCATACAACGTGGCTTCACATACATTTGTTTCGACTGGCGGAAATTTTGAGTCCTCTGGCTCCTTCCATGCTAACATTGCGATGATCAAAATAAACCACGTATAATGAAATCTTGTGTCTTCCTCCCGTGCCTCATGGTAATCCTCTAGAAATTCCTTGCATAAGTACCCGACCTAGTTGAATTGAACCCCAACACTGCATTGTGCATCCAAAGAGACCGCGGTTGTGGGGACTTCATTTGCTCTACATTTCCTCGTTATTTTTCTTGCTAAAATGTGTGCGAGCACAACCCTTGGTCATTGATAGAGTTGATATCATAACTGCACGACTTCTTGATAATCCCAAACTTATCCTTCATGGTCTGTGCCATTACCTTTTCTTGGTTTTGCCAACAAACTCTTCAACAGGGTCCTTCCTTTGGTAGGTAAGTCCAGTAATTCTTCTTATCAACATCTCATCAATCGAGATCCTCTTCCCCAACCAAAGGCATATATCATGCACTAATACTAGTAATTGTCGAGCACATGTTGTGTTGAATGTGCTTCTACTGAAGTGTGGCACATATAGCATGTTTAGCAAGTTTGTTCTTTGTAATCCTACATCCCACTGGTGTGGCTCCAACCTTGTAACTCCTCTTTCTAGATAATAGACCTGGTGTAGGTACTTGCTCAGCTCAAACTCTAGATATTTACTTCTATCAATAAAGTCCCAATATTCCATTTTTAATTATGGGTTTTTCCCCAGCACTTCGCCTTCAAATGGAACTTTTTTTGGTAGGAGTAGTGTGAAAGTGACAAACTTTGTGTCCTTCGAGTCCTTAACTGGCTTGGCACCTAGTTTTCTTGATGGAAAATATGATGGTAGCACAGAGGGAATTTTTGTGCCCTCTGCCTCCATATGGGGCATCTCAGCTTCCTCCTCACTGTCATGGAGTTCCTCTGGTTCTTCCTTCTATATTGGCTTCTTCGCCTTCTCCATAGGTTTCTTATCTTGCTTGGTCTTCGTCCGCTACTCTTTTTTTGTATTCTTCCTTGGGGTCCTTTTCTACCTCTTTTTGGGTCTTTTCTTGGGATTTTATTCTTTAACTACTTGTTTTCTTGGTTACCTCGTGCATTTGGGGGACAAGGGTACATTTGGTGCTCTAGAGTAACCAGTCGAGGCTTCCATGAATCCTGATAACCCTTTCTTTGCCAATTATTAAGAAATTTATTTAAAGATTCTCTCAGACATATAGTAACACACTTGACTCACTCTTGATTGCAAATTCTCAAACCAAATTCTCCATATAACAAACAGTGAAATTTGGAGTGAGACATAGCTTTTATAGCGAATTTGAATTTTGAACCTCATGATTAGCTTATATCTTGTTTATTTAATGTAGGTATGGAGCTCAATCCAACCTGTTGACTTCATAAATGCATTTCTCTCGTGCCTTTTAACAAAAACATTTTCCTTCCAATGACGATATTTTTCCAGTTATCTTCAATAATCATGCAATAATCTACCCTCCTTTGTAGTTCTTTCGAACTTTGACATACTTTTGAATATCGCGTAGTAACCCTACCTTGCCATGGTTCTTTCTGACTTTGACATACTTTGGAATATCACATAGTAATCCTCCTTTGGTGTGGTTCTTTCTGACTTCAACATACCCCTAAATATCGCATAGTGGACTTCTTCAATGAAGTCCCCTTCTACAGAGTAGTTTATAGTCTAGTGCCCACTTTCAATTGCAGGTGGAACTAAGATTATTCTCCTTTCATCTTTCAGTGCAAAGCTCTTGGGACAAAGTCATCCATGTATACCTTCAATCTGCTACCATTCACTTTCTTTATTTTTACTGATTGCATTATATCTAGTATTTCTAGTTATGGTCCAACAAGTTTGCGGTGTCCTTCTGATTCTAGTATATCAATATTGCGTGGATCTTCATCTTCTTCTGCAATAATATTATAACATTCCATTTCATTTTGTAACTATGAGGCCTAATCATGTTGCCAAGTTAATGGAGCTGCATTCTCAAAAATATTTGCTCTAATTACCTGAACAGCCAAGTCTATACATGGGAAATCATCTTCAAGACTGAATGTTAGTATGAACCCTTCAACCAAATCTATCCAGTTTATAATTTTATGTCATAGTTTGGTTTCAAGATACTAATTTATAGGAATCATTTTTAGTGTGTGGATAAACCCATGTACGCACTCTTGTTCTAGAATTTCTCTATAAACCGAAGTGCAATGGTGGATATGCTCCAAGGGATCAACCTTACCATCAAACATTACTTCTATTTCTATGTTGATTGATTTGAACTTGATCCACATTAATCTTCGATAGTACTACCAATCTAGCAAGTGTAGCCCTCAGGGATACATCCAAAGCTTTCAACCTTTGTTCTTCTAGTAAATATCTCTCATATTCATCAAGAAATAGGCTTACATATCTGATCCCATCATAATAAGGCAGATCACATACCTCAGAAGTTATGTAGTGAATTGATTTTGTGGTGGAGACTTCATATAACCTGTTCTGCCAATTTTCTAGTCTTCCTCAGAATTTGAAGTACAAAAACTAGCATGTTCCCAACCCAATTTGCCATCCGTAGTGGGATTAATCCAATCTTCCTCCTTGGTTGTTATCTGATAAATGTTGTCGACATCTACGTCACAGTACTCATCCCAGACATGCTATGTATAGCGCATTCCTTTTGAGGGATCTAGAGGGACAATGACCCTCATATCATCTTCAAACACCATTTGTCTCTTCTTCAAATCTATGATTGCAAAATTATCGAAATCCCAATCCAATCCAAGTAGCACTCAGTAGGGGTTTCTATCATCTACAATTTCAGTCACTTCGAAGTTTGCAACGGTTTAGACTCCTTCAATGTCTACTATGCCTCCAAGTAACCTTCCCATAGGGATGATATTTTGTTGGTTATCCATCCTCAACTATATCGATGACCATTGCAACTTCAGTCTTCCCATTAACTACCATTTTTTCTTAGGTAACATGTTGGCATGAGATCCTAAATCTGAGATTACCTAATCCATATCATACTCCCCGGTCTATGTGGTTAATCTCATTTCCTTCCCCGTTCTCTTCTTGTGTCGATGTAAATTATTCACTATGCACAGATTGCTTGCACGGTACCTATTTAATAGCACAGGAGTCTATCAACTCCTGGAGTCCTTTGACAACCTTCTAATTCCTCAACAACTTCATGCAAGTATGTAAAAATGACTTCAAAATACTTGGATCCAATTCTTGTGTTGGAGTAGACACTTTATTGCAGTATTTCGTTGGCATTAAATTTGGTTGCACATTAGATGTTGAAGCCCCAACATCCATGAAGCTTTGCTTCGCTCCCATGAACATTTGTTTTTCCTTTTGGATACTGAACCCAAAGGCCTTTTCTATAGTCTTTCTTACCCATGTATCTTCTACTTTCTTCTTACCTTTATCATATTTTGTTACAACTCCACTCCTTGTTATGATGTTGATCCACGGTTCACACTCCCTTGGCCCAGTAGACATCATTTGAATATTTTTTGTTAGGTTGTGGGTTCCTTTTCTCCTGCATGTTCGTGATAAGGACGAGACATTCTTCTATCACATGATCAAAATATTTACAGTAGATGCAAGTTTTAGCGGGGTTCTAATAGTCTCTTGTGAAGTGTTTTTCCTATCCACAACTATAACAAATAATTTGGCTGCGTCCTTGACCAGCTCCTCCTCCTCCTCGTCCTTGGAAGCCTCCTCAACCAGTATGTTGGCCTAGCTCCTCGTGTGTATGTCCTTCAACTTGCAATCTATAACCATTAGTAGTGCACTCCAGTATCAAGTCATAACTTTGATAGTTTCTCTCATCATGGCCTATTTATTTATAAAGTTGCAAAACAGTTGCTTCAGGGTCTGCATGTACTTCTGTAATAAATAACAACATTCAAAGCAATGTTTGCCTCTCGTTCTACAAATCTCGCACCAAAAAATTGATCCTAGGTTTACTTGATTAGGTGCTCCACTTGCTAATTAATCTATGAACACATGGCATTGACCCTTATAATGGAGATCTACTTTTTATTTTGTCCTCTTTGAAGAGGAGGAGGATGAGGTGGAGGAGTTGTCCATGTCCTCGACAAGCTCCTCCTCCTTGTCCTTGGAAGCCTCCTCAGCCAACATACTGGCATGGCTCCTCACATGTATGTCCTTCATCTCGTAGTCTATAAGCATAAGCAATGCAATCCAACATCAAGTCATAACATATTTATAAAAGTTGCAAAACAACTGCTTTGGGGTATGCATGTACTTATGTAATAAATAGCAATCTTCAGAGTGATTTTGGCCTCTCGTTCTACAAATCTTGCACCACAAACTTGATCATGGGTTTACTAGATTAGGTGCTCCACTTGCTAAGTAATCTCTAGACGCAGGGCATTGGTCCTTATAATGGCCCTCTGCTTTTCATTTTGTACACCACACTTCTAATCTGGCTTTGTTACCTTTCTTGAGATCTTACAATTCCAAGGTCAAATTTGCTAGCTGACTCTGAATTTGTTGTACTCCTACATGAGTATCTATGATCGGTGAGGCTTCTAGCTTCATTGTAATCTCCAATGCTTCAGCTTGAGTCACTATCTTTTGTTGCATCAAGGGTAACCTAATATGTGGTAGCAGTGCAGATATAAACTATTCTTTTTGTTGTTTTGGGGGTATGTTAAAGCTTACTTGTCCCATTAACACCTTGAATCATTGATCCAAATCCCACACAGACTCAATAATTGTCTATTTGATTTCCTTCAGCTTTGTAATGCACTGTGATTCTGATTTCAGCTTCTTGAATTATGATACCAACGCTTTCTTAATATCATCCAATGAAGCAACCTTATTAGTCATAGAATACTTCATGTACCATGTCAACGCTCTTTCTCGCAACATCATGATGAGTTGCACCTTCTTTACATCTTCATCAATGATCTATCTTGCTTTCCATACTGCATCAGCTACAAACCAAAATTTCTCAGGATCCTCTGTTCCAAGTCCTATAAAGATAAGAAGCTTAATGTCATCAACATTTTTTCTTATTGGGGGGTTAGGGGGAGGGGGAGGGTGTGATTGGGGAGGGGGAGGGCGTCGGGGAATATGGGGAGCGGATGGGGGTTAAGGAGAATAGATGGATAGGGAATCCCAAATATTCCCTAATTTTTCTTAACTCCTAACTTCAACACACCTTCAGGATGGGAAGGGGAATACCGCAGGGTTGTGGAGTTACTTCCTTCTTCACTCTCAGACCCACCTAACAAGGGACTATGTTCAGTATCAATAAATTTCTTTGGTTCATGTTATACTCTATAACTCTTTCCACTTCATGTAGACCCTGTTCCTGGTTCATACTTATTCCATATTTGTCCAAACATTAATCTGACTACATTCATAGTACGCCCTTTTCACATAAAATAATTTTAATCCACAACTTCAAAGAATTTAGGTACTTACCTCGCAGACCCTTGAACAATATTTGCTCAACTTCACTCTAAGATATTGTTGTGTCTATTGCGAACTCAGTAATAAATTCTCCCAAGATATTGTCAATCCAAAAATCAACCGCTCTTGAGATACTATTGTTAGTATTCTTGAGTCATTGTATCAATTTAGTGCTCCACGTGGTAGGCTCGTTATTTTTTTAAAAAGTCTCATGCTCATTAAACTTTGATACCCATTCATATAGTTCATTAGAATATGCAGTGAAGAATGTATCTTGTTGTTTTGTAAAGAAATACTTCTGCGACCAAGCTTTAGTCAACAACCACATATTTCTATTTTCCTAAATTTTGAATTCTTGTTCTTTCAGATCTACCCAATCTTGTATTTCCTTCTTTGATGGATGCCACATCCACTTCCCTCAAATAGATCATCTTCCCAGAAACAAAACCATTTTTTGGCTCAGTTGGGCTTGACCCAAGTTTAGCTTGTACATCGCACCAACAAAACCCTCAGACACAGGTCCTTTCGGCAATGACCAACAAGCAGGTCAAAGTCTCACCCGAGGTGGTTATGGATGATTGCAGAACTAGGTTTCTACAACCTTAAGGGACCGCGTGGAGTGGCTATTAACTTTGATTTTCTATAATTTATTCACCACATTACTATGCAATGCATTCTAAATATAGACTTTGTCACATTTAGTTTAATATAAACACATTACAAAACAATAAAAATTGTGCTAACATACCAATTACTTCCAATTACTTCACATAAACAAATAGAACACAAATAAAAGATACACATGAAAAAGACTTCACCAAAACTTCTTCTTCTTTATTAAGATAGATTTTTTAGTACATATAACTTCCTAACCTGCACACTCAACTGTAGGTGGTCTTCGCACTCAGTTGCTGACTCTTCCAAGGCCTCCACACACTCAGTTTTAGAGCCTTTACTTAGACCCAAAACAAAAGACTTGGTCACTTGTGCTCTCTCTACGATGTGTTATAATTTTTTTTCGAGAAATCATTACATGTCCTTAAATACATTACAATGCTATAAAAACCATGGACCACATACCATGGAATCAATAAAAAAATGAAGTAAAACCCTGATACCTGACATAAAATAAGGGGCTTCACCCCACAATGAAGCCCCTAGATACTACACAGTAACTAAACCTTGGCAGACTCCACACACTCCGCTCCTCAAAATGAGGATTCTTTTACCAAAACTAGACCAAGTTGGGTTGCGTCAAACTACTGGAGTTCTATGAGTGTGTAGCCAATGTTGTAGCGGCTACAACAACCCTCCAAAATTTTGCCTATGCTTCATTTTGGAGCCTCCCTTCTAAATCATAGCAGCTTATATTGCATTGATCCTGGTACTTGTACTTTGTTTGAGCCTCATCCTTTGCATCATGGATTTTTTTTCTTACTTGGTTTACTGTTTAACCCACAAGTCAATCTCCTGACTTGGTTTCCCTTCGGTTCCAGACTTGCCTTAGAGAACTACGTAATCCTTGAGGGAAACCATTCTTGATATTGGTGTTTCTAACAAACCCTATAGGTTTGGTAGCTAACCTAGAAACAACAATTTAAAGCAATTCAATGATCTTTCCTATGAGTGATAGATAAAAGAAAGATTGTAGAGGACCAACCTGGAACTTTCGCTTGATCCTCACTTGATCTCCCTCTCCTTTGGCTGATCCCGTAACTCCTCCCCATACTTAACACACATGGAGAGTACCTACACACTATATAAACAAAGACTTGTCAAAGCATCGTGATCTATTACAACATAAACATTATAGAATCAGAAATACAATGAACAATTGAAAGCATTTACAATTAACACAATCAATTGGGAAAAATCTCAAAGAAATTTATTAATAACAAGGAATATTACAACCAAGTTGTCTTACCCAACACCATCCTTCTAACTTCAATCCTTCTTCACCTCATGAATTAGCAAGAACACACGAACAATAATGCAATGTTCTCTCCTCAATACTGAAACTACTAGCACTTCCTTACAATTCACCACATTTCAGCCTTTTGATCTCCTGGATGGGAGATCCTTTTATAGATGTTTGCAAGGGTGTGACTCATCCATGGGAATTGATGAGTGATTCCATTTGTTGAAATTGGTTTCACAAGAGAGGGAAATTGGAGATGGTTTCCTAGTTCCCTTAGTCATCCTTGGGCGAATTTAGAGAGGCAAGTGGCATAGGAGAAGTTTCTAGAAGATTCCATGAGCAACCAACTAACAAACTGTCCCAAAAATATGTCTAACCTCACCCATCACACCTACTAAAGGGCCAAAGTGCGATGCATTGCACTTAGTTAGTGCAGCAATCAGTTTGCATCTCACCCTAACACAGGGCTTTCTGATATGGTTCAGTTTTGGCACTTTTCTAGATGATTTCTCAAATGGAACTTTTGTGGAATGAAGCATTTAGATGACTAAGATTCTTTAGGGTATAAGACAACCATTTTAGGGGTTGATAGGCCCTAATATCATCGACGTATGAGTTTTGGGTTGATGTGCCCAAATATATCTATAATAGTTTCCCCCTAAAGCATGAGGTCATAAATGTTCATGTCGGGTGAAATTATTTATCATGAGGATCCGAAATTTCAAACTGAAAGGTGACCTGCATAAGTTAAAATACAATACATTATCATAGTATGATTTTACATGAACTAGCTGAGGGAGGCATTCCCATGCTCAGCTCTATAAATTTCATTTTATGTACATTAATCAGATAGTCGTCCACAGATACAAACTTGTGATTCTATAGATATAGAGTCGTAATCCGTGATTAGGATGACCATCTGTGTAAAGTCTTTGTACATTTGGTATCTTCATATCCCTAAATATATCACAGCCCAGATGGATGAAACTAGATTCAGGGTCTTCAAACTCATTCAATATCCGTTCGATGTACAATTCAAACCCTGTGAAGAGATGTCCTAAGGTTGAACATGGAAAGACATCGCTTGATTACCAGCTAATGATGTGAGATGCTAACAGACGCGAGAGGGATCACCAATAATGATAATGATCCTCAAGGTACTACAGTACATTTCACATGGTGTGAACACATGATCCGATGTCGAACACGACACAAAATCTTTCGGTTAAAGGCCATTGATGTCAACCTCTCGCCGAAAGAGAGAGACTTGCCATTGATGTAAACAAGCTTCAAAGCACTGGAATGGTGTTTCTAAGTCAACTTCTTGGATAATGAGCTCATGTCGAGAAGAAGTGACTCATCGTATGAGTGCCTTAATGTATCCCCATCTATGACACGAAATGAAGCAAATGATTTCTGGAGATGAAAATGAACTGATGACACAAGTTTCAAGAATGGTGGTCATGAAAAAATGAAATTTGGAGGTATTGTAGTGTATGAGACATTAACTGGATGACTTCTCTTGAACATGTCAACGACATTGAGATGAATTGTTAGTGTTAACCCCAAAATATGGATGGTATGAAAGACCAATGGTATGATGACTGGCGAACAGAATAACCCAACCCAACTCAATCATGGAGATGAAGTGAAAGTGTCATTTTCAAGAGTGACTTGCTACCATAAACTCTTCAAGATTTTTCCCCTTTTTCCCCAATCATTGTTGACCAATACCTCTTTATTTTTGTCAAGCTTGAGGAGGATAACCTATGCTTGTTCTATAATTCACCCTTTGGGCAAACCTGTCGCTATTTGATGTTTTAACGAGTCTAGCGATAGTGAAACTCGGTCTTGTCTAGATGGACAAGTTTATCGCTATTATTTTAATGATTTTAACAACAAGGATAACTCGGTCTTTTTCATGTTTAGAGAGTTTGAAAAGAGACAAAAGAAAACTCTATAAGTTCTTTTTCATAAAGTAATCCCTCAGGTCTGAAAAAGGAGAAAATAATACAAGAGGGATTTTGTTTCCAATACTTTAACGAGCCAGAAAAGACAAGTGCTTGACTATATTTTCATGTTTAGAGAGTCTAAAAAGAGTTTAAAGAGGAATCTATTTTGAGGAATGAGTGGTGTCTAGGGTAGAAACTGGTTTCGGTGATGTTGGAACTTCTCAAAACATGTTGATTTATGTGAAGAGGCTGGCTAATAAGACCACTCATTGCAACTGTTCCTCAAAAAAAAGGTAGAACAACCAATTGAAAGCATATGATCGACCAAAGAGATGGTGGCGATGGGATGAAAACAACCAAGGCTCATCTGATAGAAAAGGTTGATAGAATGGAAATCACGAGGGTTAAAAATTGAAAATGGGTTCATTTTTAGACAAGGTTGAACCATAGGGAACTATGCTTGGATTCAATTTCATTTTTACACAAGCTTAAAACCAAAAACTATGCTTAGATTCAGTTTCATTTTTACACAAGCTTGAAATGAAAAAAAAAAACTATGCTTGAAAAATGGTTTGCATGCCCCCAGCATGATGAAAGGGAGAGTCTCCTGTAACCAGATGGAAGTCACTGCGGTGAAGCAGGACGGTTATCCAACACCTATTTGGCTTTGTCTAGATAGAAAAAGGTGAATGGGGTGATTCCCTTCACATAACCTACAGGGAAATTTAACTTTACCACTAGGTGAATGCCCTCCAAGCTTCATTACATTCACCTAAGTAGACTACTCATGGATATCAGGTGGGTGGAATTAAGGTTCTTTTACAAGATCAAGTGAAATACTCGACTGGGATTTTACGAGATCTAATCAAAGACTCGACTTGGAAGTTTTCTTTAGGGTACCTTGTTTCAGTTTTTTAACGAGCTTGACATAAGACAAGAAACTATGCTCATATTCATAGTTTCATTTTTTAATGAGGTTAACACAAGACAAGGAACTCTCCTCAAACACCCTTGTTTCATTTTTTAACAAGGTTGACATAAGACAACATACTATCCTCGAACTCCTTGTTTCATTTTTTAACGAGGTTGACACAAGACAATGAACTATCCTCATGGGCCTATTTCATTTTTTAATGAGGTTGACACAGTAAAAGAACTATCCTCATATTTCTTGATTTCATTTTTTAACGAGGTTGACACAAGACCCAGAACTATCCTCAGAAATCCTTGTTTCATTTTTTAACGAGGTTGACACAAAACCAGGAACCATCCTCGAATTCCTTGTTTCATTTTTTAACGAGGTTCACACAAGACGAAGAACCATCCTCAGACCCCTTGTCACAACTCATAAGAAGTCATGAAGGAGAGACCTGATTCCAATTCCCTCAGTACATGATGAACAACATCACTGAATTGATCGTCAATTGATGTAGGTATGGAATAGGTTGCCACATAATTAACCCGTGGTGGGGATGATACCATTGGTATAAATGGACCATTTAGGGATGATGGTTGACTAGGAGCTATATTTGGACCGGGAAATGAAAGCTGGTCAATGGTGACAATTTTCGCTTCATGCGGGAAACAAATAACTTGTAAAAGTGTTGAAACAGTAGCTCCCATGTTATAAACATAGTCACGCCCAAGAAGTAAATAAAGGGCCTGGGACTACCATCACATTCAAATAAATGGTTTTCCCTCCCAAAGTAATAGGTAACTTAGGAAGGATCCTTAACGGTCGACTGGTTCCTTTGTTAAAGCCCAATAGATTCTTTGTAATAGGCACAAGCGGTGGCAAACCAAGCGCTTGCCAAGAAGTTGAGGAAAGGATACTCACTGGTGCACCTTCATCTATAATAGCACCAGATACAATCATTTTATAAACTTGTACTATGATATGGAAAGGCACATAAGAAGGAAGGTGAAATCTTACTAGTCGATTCCAATTAAAGGAAGTGACTAGACTACTTGGAGGGGATACCGTAGAAATGGGAGAATTAACCCCTTGAGTTACAAGAACTAGAGGATTTTCCTCTGTCTTGATGGAACAGATGGATTGCCCCCAAGCTCATTGAATATGAAGAAACAAAAAAAACTGGAACAGAATCATATTCACTCTCTTCGGGAAAGGTACAATTTACTGAAGGTGAAATCGGGTCAAATGTTACCTCGACCTGTTGATTTGGATCGGGTATAGACTCATAGGATTCACTTTCAGAGAGAATGGTTTCGACCAATGGTTGATTTGAGTTAGTCAATTCATCAACTAGTGAAGGATTTAGGGATAGTTTCCTGTAACCAGATGGAAGTCGCTGCAGTGAAGCAGGACGGTTATCCAACACTTTCTTGGGTTCATCTAGATAGGGACAAAGGTGAATGGGGTGATTCCCTTCACATAACCTACATGGAAACTTAACTTTTCCCTTCTTTCCATGAACTTTACTATCACTAGTTGATGGTAGGTCACAAACATGGTCTCCAGAGGTTGATGACACGAGATGATGTGAACGGGAAGACCATTCTTCTAAGATCTAAAGAATATCAGGACAACTTTGAAGAAGTTGTTTCCTTGCACAAAGTTTGCATGGATATCAAACTTTGTGAGGCTTGACGAGTGGTTTATCATCAGATGTTGCATTCAAAGAAATGGTTGCTTGGTTGTCCCTTTGCTGAATTTGCTTCTTCTTCTTCTTCTTCTTCCCTTTCTTCTTCTTCTTAGCCACCTGGTTACTAGTACCAATACTTTCACCAAGCGAAGAGGAAGAAGGGGAGGAAGAAACAAACGAGGAATAAGGCAAAGGGTCAACCTTAAGATCAACTGGAAGTTGATTTTGTCCAGTTAGAGGTGCACTTGATTGCAGAGAAAACACGACATTTTGAACCAAGGAGATTGAAAACAACCATACTGGCAAGCCAATTATAAATCCAGGAAGGGGACAATGTAGCCATATATGGAGAACCAATATTTCCAAAAGAAGGAAAAGGACTAGGATTTCCATCAAAAGGAATTCCTTGATCAATGGACTCTAGATTTGTTGCCATAAGTTTCAACGTAAGATCAACTAAGGTATAGGGATTTTATTCGCAGTCAATTAATTTTAATGACACTTGGATAGAACTTCACTTTTTCAATTTTAAAGAGTCGAGAAAAAGCTAAAGATGACTCTAGTCGCCTTTGATTTTTAATGAGCCTGAAAGGACAAGTGCTCAAATGGACCTTTTCTTTTAGAGAGTCGAAAAGAAACGAAAGTGACTACTTTAGAGAATCTAGACAAAAGGTTTACTAGACCAATCGCAAAAATGCAATATTCACCTTGGTGACTAATTAAAGAGAAATTACCAAGGACTTATGTATAGCAGTCAATCTTCCCGAATGTTGTGTTCAGTGCATTGTGATCGATAAAGCGACAAACTCGGTTTCCTATGGATAAAGTATTTAAGCCCATTGTGGTCTCCCAATATATATGCGACGGTACGGGGAGCACAAGTCCATGCTAGCACTTGTCATATCAAAGAGGAGGAATCACCCTACCTTCAATGAAAATGATAGCCACTAGGTTTAACGAAAATGAAACATGTCTCTAGCCTAGACCTCTAAATGTGTTTCGTTAGATTCCAAAGCGTTGTTAAGTTAATTGAGGTTCATTTTAAGTTGATATTTCTTAAAAGTTTGCATTTGATGGTTCACCACATGATGTATGACCTTAAATTCCTAAAGATGCAATCTACAATGATAAACAATCTTTTCATTTATTTAACCAATGAAAATCCTAACTACAAAGGATAGAGCATAGAAGTTCTTTTAAAGCAAACAACAAAGAGCACTCACTAATGCAATTTACCTAAATCATATTTTTGCACACAAACCAAAAATGACAAAATGGAAATGTATGTATTTGTTTTCAGATCTCCTTAATGTGAATGATTCAATAAGGAAAACCAAACGCAGCAATGACTCAAAATGTTTTACTCAAAATGACAATTTTCGACAATTTTTCTTCAAAGAGGGGAAGGAAGACTCAAAATGACACTTTCAAGCTTGAATAAATATATTTTCGACACTTTGAATGAACTCAAATCAAATCAAAAGCATCAAAATAGTTTAATCGATAAGTTAGGAAGGAGGATTTTGCGACACTTCACTTTTCGACAAAAATGGAAGACTTTATGACACTTTGTCTATCGAAAATGATAAATCGACTATCACTACTTTTGATAATGGATTGTAAATGAAGAAAAAACACACAAAAACATTCACCAATCCTAGTGTAAATTGTGGCTTATCTAAGTGATGTAAGTTGACTTCAGTGATGAGGTATTGTTCAAATTCAGTAAATAACCAAACAAAACTAAAAACTAGCCATAAGTCCCAGCTTCAATCCTTCTTCACCTCATGAATTAGCAAGAACGCACCAACAATAATGCAATTCTCTCTCCTCAATACTGAAACTAACAGCACTTCCTTACAATTCACCACAATTCAGCCCTCTGATCTCTTGGATGGGAGATCCTTTTATAGATGTTTGAAAGGGTGTGAGTCATCCATGGGAATTGATGAGTGATTCCATTTGTTGAAATTGGTTCCACAAGAGAGGGAAATTGGAGATGGTTTCCTAGTTCCCTTGGTCATCCTTGGGTGAATTCAGAGAGGCAAGTGGCATAGGAGAAGTTTCTAGAAGATCCCATGAGCAACCAACTAACAAATTGTCTTGGAGCTTTGTCTAACCTCACCCATCGCACCTACTAAAGGGCCAAAGTGCAATTCATCGCACTTAGTTAGTGTAGCAATCATTATGCATCTCACCCTAACACAGGGCTTTCTGATATGGTTCAGTTTTGGCACTTTTCTGGATTTCTCAAATGGAACTTTTGTGGAATGAAGAATTTAGATGACTAAGCTTTTTTAGGGTATAAGACAACCATTTTAGGGTTTGATGAGCCCTAATATCATCGACATATGAGTTTGGGGTTGATGTGCCCAAATATGTCTATAACACTTGGGAACTATGCAATCCAAGCTAACAATAAGCCTCCATCTCCAAAATTGCACAAAGCTAGTTGAAATCCAGCCTTCAGTTGGGAAATTGAGCAGAGCATGAGAGGCAGCCCAAAGCCACTTATCCTAGAAATTGCGCAGAATCTTCTTGCGCAGAAGTTGCTCAATTCATGAGCTAGTGAGTTTCCCAGGCCTTCCCAGAACGACACAACCTCTCTAGGCAATGCATGGTAGCTTTCCTCAAAAAATAAAAAATAAAAAAGTGAAAAAGTATAGGGATTTATTTTTAGCAATCTGAAAGAGGCACTTGAGCTCTTTTGGAAACTACCACCAAGTGTCGCTTTTTCCTTGATTTTTTGCCTTCCATCATAAACACTAAATTGACCAAATCTATTTAATCAACGTTGCCAGAGCTCATTTTCACATTTTATCTTGGAGCTCTAGTATTACCAAGGAGATCAAGGAACGTTCAATGCAATTGTGGTCACTTTTATGTGTAAGTTTTTCTTTTTTAGTCTTTTGTCACTTTTTTTTGTTTCTTTTTCTTATTTAGCTTGTGAGAGTATTGTTTCACTTGTTTTGTTGAACAAATGCTGACGTTTTAATTTTTTTTAGCTTCTAGAAGTGTTGTTTTAAGTTTTGCATTACCTTTCCCAAGTGTCACATGCATTACCCCATTTTTTCACTAACGATTGTCATTGCAGCGAATCTTTGTGGCGGTGGGGTCCCCTAGGTCAGTTTTCGGGTTAAAAACCGAAGTTTTGATGTAAAATTTGGTAAAAACATGTAAAGTTTACCCAATTTTTGGATGCGGAGCACGTAGATAGTTAGAATTCAAAACGGGCTTTAGCCCCTTGATTATGTAAAGTCGAGTAGGTTTTGAGATCCACCCATGGTCCGTGGACCATGGGATTCTATGTAAAAAGCTATAAATAGGTGTGTTTTAGAGAGTCTAAGGTAGATAGATATGGATGCTTATGTCTACGTTTGAGGAAAATGGAAAGTAAAAAATGGGTAGATAGAGGGGAAAAGGCTCAACAGCTAAGTGCGCGAAGGCCTAGAGTAGAGTCTGCAGCTAAGTGCATGGGTAGTTTTGAGCCTGTAAACTCATATTGAAGATTAATAAAGAAGACTATTGAAAAAATTCATGTGTTTATCTATTTACTTCTGTTATTTATGTTGCGATATATGTAATGATGGAATAATGTCTTTATGAAATAATTATGTATTGATGCACGACTCTATGGGATAAGTCTTATTAATTGTACGCAATGAATGTTGAGTATTTACGTGAATATTTTAATACATTATTTTATGTTTATTAAGCAATTGAGTAGATCTGTGTGAACTCAGATCTAGGGTTATTCTATGGTGTGCATAAGTGGTTGATTCATCTGTTAAGGGTCTGCAAAGACCTATCGTAGACCTTCAGGTCTAGAGGTTGTTTAAAGGAAGTTGCAGTATCAAGCCCTATAGGCCTATAGATCTACATGAAGGTAGATATAGGGCAATAAAAGACATCACATTGATCTCTGGATCTGGAAACTTGGTTCCAGCATCCCCCCATACTGTTTTGAGTGAGACTTGAGCCTGTGCTACACGGGTTGATGCCAAAGGGGCTTATAGTGTAGGGTTTTGTTTGGCACAATTAACTATGAACCTGGGTCAAGACCCACTAAGCCAACACTCTCTCCACATGCTTTTTTTTCCTTCAGTTTGATTGATTCCTGCACTTGTTTCACTTGCATGCATCATCACTCAGTTGGATTTTCACTCAACATCACACCATCCTTCATATCTGCTTGATTTCACACTTCCCTTGGGAAGACCTAGGCTTCCCTTGCCTAGATCTCACTTTCGCTTGCATGCGTTGCACATTCTAGGAGCTCAAGGCATCTACCTTGGCTTCTAGAACTACACAAAGGATGCCTTGGCCTAATTCCAACTGCGCAGTTCCAGGAGCTAGCCTCCCAGTCTTGGCTGCTGAGACTCCTGGCCTGTGCCCAAACTAAAATGCACATTGTGCAATTCTAGTCAACAAGCCTCCCCACTGACTGTTGGGACTCTGTAGTTCCAGCATGTAGCCAGTCACCTCTGTGAACGAGGATTGTGCAATCTATCCCAACATTAGCTTGGTTTGTTGCTTGATCTTCTCTTGAACTTGCTTTTGGTTTTAAGATAACATTTGCATGCCATGATTGTCCTCTCTCTCTCCAAGTACAATAGTTGTTGAGCATCTCTCTAGAAGTTATGGTTAACATGGCCTCTAAGAGAGATGCATCAAAGGAAAATGCCAAGAGTAGTACTGGGGAAGCAGTTAAGCAGACGTAATCTAATCTACCAGTTTATGCAAACACTCAGTTTTTTATTGAGAAGGGCACAAAGTTGACGTGGCAGAAAATTAAGGATACTTTTGTAAAGGACTTCAAGAAATATTTATAGGACCCACAGGTTTATATCAGTATCCAGTGGTTAGGCTTATACAAGGTTGCACGTGGGTACCCTACCTTCCCATGTGCATACATTGTCAGCTAGATTGTGTCGTACATAGATCCAAAGACTATGACATTGATCAGTGCTAGTAGGATAGAGTGTGTCACCTTCAAGGTGGAGAACTTTCATCATATGTATCATTTACCTCAGTCAGTGAGGTGCCTCGACACACTTTTCTATGCCACCCACATCCAGGTGAACATGAGGGATATAGTCATGCGTTGGGTGAAAGAGTCGACAAAGTTCAGAAAGACACCCAATCATGTTTTCAAGAAAAATTCTCTCAAGAAGGCCTACTAGTTCTTGATCATCTTTGCATGTTGAATATACAGTCAAGAAAACACATAAACCTTTCCTAAAGGTTGGGTATTTGTATTAGACCATTTGGTGAGTGATGGAAGGCCATTCAACTAGTCAGACTTGTTGGCTCATTAGTTGAAAATCCATGTGACTAACACCCAGAATCCACCCAAGGATGAGTAAGTGAGATTCTACATGTCGACATACTTACTGGATGCAATTTGTGCCTAACAACAGTTTCGTGGCATGAGTTGGACATGGACACTGAACGAGACTGAATTAAACATTTATTGCAAGTTACTTTCTGATTGTAGCTACCAAGGAGTAATGAAAAGGTTGACTGACCATTTCGTCATCCTATTGTAAAAGTTTATCTTTGAGCAAGATCCACCTTACATGTCCCAAGAAGTAATGGAGGTGATACTTCACATTCCAGATTGGTATGCCTCACCCCTTGGCACCTTCATCAAAGTTTTTGGTATAGAGAAGCCTATGCATGTTCTACCAAGGTATGCCACAAACAAGTTGGTCATGCAAGAGGTTTCATATCATGTCTCCACAGGGTTTTCAATAGTATTGCACAAGCAGAAGAAGTTACCATGGCCCATTCTTCCTTTGCAAATTGGGTTATATGAGATTAAGAACTTGAAAGATGTAGATGTTGAAGCTAAGGAGATATTGAGGTTCTTGTTCGACACCAAGGACTTTAATTTGTATGATCCCCATGTTATTTTCAATAACCATTATGCAAAGGTGTACTATCCATGGATCCATGGGACATTTCAATTGCATGAAGAGGACCCTTGGAGGTATTGTTACAATGACTACAACATCCACGAACTGGTCAGTATAGCCACAAGTTGGAAGGTTGCTCTGCAGGCAACAACAGACAAGAAGCAACAAAAATAGTAGCAATAAGCAACAATTTAGTGTAGGACAAGGGCAAGAGGAAGATGGTTGCGAACACAAAGGCAGATCAAAGATACAATATGAAAGAAGATCATAACACTGAGAAAGCAGCTTTGGCAGCGGAGGCAAAGAGGAAACAATGGATAAAGAGGGAAGAGCAAAGGAAGAAAGAAAAGAAAGGTTGTAGGAAGCACAACTAAAGTTACAGGAAACGAAAAATAAGTTGAAGGAAGAGAAAGAGATGATAAGGAGAGAAAGGGAAGCGAAGCAGAAATAGGTGGAAGAAGAAAGACAAGGCATGATGACAGAGAAAACAACACCCATACAGGTTGAGGAGTCATAATATCCAACAGCTTAAGAGGAGGGTGAACAGATGTAGGATCGGGAGATTTCTTAGTAGATTGAGAAACTAATGGAAGTGAAAAACATGGAGTTGGGGTAGGAGCCATAGAATGAAGACACTAACCATATTCCGAGAGCACTCGAGGTCACCTCTCGGTCTCCACCACCTCCAGTGTCAGAACCACTCCCAAGCGAGCAAGGAGAGGTTATTCTCCTTGATTATGATCTGGTGATGGATGTGTACAATATATCATTTGACAAGTTGTAGAAGAATATTTTATAGACATGGAGGAAGCACTATCCGAATTATCACACGTCACCTATGTTAACACCAAAAAATTGTACACATGTTAGTATAATCTAGAAGACATTAAAAGTGTCCAACAGAATGCACATGTAGACTTTTTTCCAACTAAATACATCATGAATATTAAAAAGCCAAAATTTCTACTAAGGTCCAAAGTTTATAAAGGAAATCTAGAAAATATGACTCAGATGTTTGGGACCACTCTACACACCTGGAGCCGATTTTTTTATATGAGATCAACCTAGTACATCTGAATTCGAGTCACCTTGGAGAAGTGCAGCCCTCAAGGGAATCCTCTTGTCCTACTCATGTGTCTTTATCATACATGTACCAAGAGAGGGAATAGGGATTCAAAAAAATCTACATAAATAGGCCATGGGAGAGCCAGAATAAGAGACATTGTTATGTTGACCGTTGTTTGAGCAAACCACCATTACATTGTTGAAACCAAGGAAATGAAGAACACTAGCATTTTGGCCAAATTTCTTCTAAGCAACCCAACATCTTAGTGAGTGAAGAGGAATCCACCCTTTGGATAGTTTTCACACTCCTTTGGGAGAGAGGAGAAACTTGCAAAGAGATTGAGGAAAAGAAACCCCCTTGCTAAGGATTTTTGAGCTCCCTAACTCAAAGAATTCTCTTGAAGTGTCTCAGATTCTAATTGTATTCAACCTCTACCACCAGTAATCAATAAAGGAAGGTTTTCCCATATATTATTCATGTGTTTGATCCATTTGAGCATTGTTTTGTTCATGCGCCTCTTTGTTTAATTTTATGTTTATGTATGCATTGTTTCCACTATTTACAATGTTTTATTTATTTAAGTATGACCACTAACAACACCAATTTTGACTGTGATCCTTTGCAGGTGACAATCCACTACTAAGGGGATTTTTTTTGGTACAGTTGTGCTCCAAAAAAACTACAACAGGAATGGCGACCATATTGATCTATTTTCATTAATCTAGAGATTGTTTGTAGGACCGCCTCTTTGCACAACCATCCTTCAAGGCGCTCTTCACCTCCCTAGATTATTTACAGTCCCTCGAGATCTATTCTAAGCCTGTGGAAGTGAAAAATTTTCAAATCTTCATCACTTGCATGCTTTTTTATTTGATAGGCACGAAGCGTGTGTTGGTTTCTGCAAAAACCATGGAGCACATGCATGTTTCTACAAAACCTGCGTGGCAGACAAAAAGAAAGGAAAAGCCTTGTATTTTTCAATTTTCTCAGGTGATTGGTAGCCTTTAGTGAATTTCATTCACCTCTACATTCTATGTTTTCTTTTCAGTACCCCTGATTTCTTGAATTAACCCCAATTCATCAAGCAATTAGATTTTTTTGTATTTACAACAAATATCCACATAGCTTAATTAGGGAGGAAATTAAGTGGCCAAAATCCACATACGTTTTCAAACTATTTTTCTTAAATTTATACAAATCACATTTGTTTAATTAGTGAAGAAAGTAAGTGGCCCATTATCCATGAATCTTACTACTAACCAAAGCATTTTTTGGGACTAAGAGAAAATGTTACTAGAGAAAGCAAGTAATCTCTTCTTCCCTTGCGTCTCTTAGGCGAACCTAGGATTGCATATGAAAAGCTTCTTGAAAACATTTGAATTTCCATCTCCCTTATCAAACTCCACATATTTTAATAGGAAAAAATTAAGTAGCCCATAATCCACAAACAAATTTCTTTTTTCCATGCAAGGAACAACCAACAGTTAGTGTAATTAGAAGAATAATGAAAAGGATCATCGAAAATCCAAATCTTATCATACTTTGTGTGCTCACTTGCATCACACACTAAGACTTCATATGATTTATACTCAAGGATCATCCATCTTTTGGATATTTAGTTACTTAGTCTATTTTGGTTTACAAACTCACTCCATAAGTGAATTAAGCCTCTTAAAAAAAAACCATAACTTGAACAAATTAAATTTCTCCACAGGGGCCATCAAAAAATTTATATTTCAGGTTAGGACCATTGGGGGTAGGCATCCCATAAGCTTCCATGGTCATGTTTCACCATTGAAACATAGTTTTTTACTTTCGAAGGAGCTTAAAAATCCTTTAATTATCCCATGGAAAATAAAACTCAAGCATGGCAGAGACCTGATTTAGAGGGGGTTCGGCTTAGGTCTAGTGCATGCAGTACTCTTTAGGGCTACCTGAACCATCTAGTTATCGGTATTGGTAATTGATTACCATGAAGATAAATACTCAAATGCTCATGTGGGACAAAGGTACTTAGTGACCAAATCTAGGGAATCCTTTCCCTATAGGTGACGTTGTAGGCATCACTTGAGCCTCATTACCATTACCTTGGTTGATTCCTCAACTACTGGAAGGCGTTGAAAGTTCTTTCGGAATGTTGCCCTAGGACCCATCAGAAGTTATCTCTGCAAGGCCCAGTTAATTTGAGAGTGGACAAGATGATTAGGTATTCATAGACTCGTTATCATACGCAACAAACAAAAACCCTTTTTCTTGTTTGGTTGATCACATAGTGTAAATTAAAGGAAAATAAACCATTTATATTTTCTCTTTTCTTTATGCATGTGATCCAATTGCATTAATATTTATCTACTTCCCTCACCAAACACAAAGTAGCGTACAATCTAAATTGACACCATAGGGGACCCCACGGATCCCCATCGATCTAGGCATTTTTTAAACCTCCCCCTATTGTCAGGAGGTGTGCTAGGACTCCCACCGTTTAGGTGGAGAGGACATCACTCAGCCACCATTGTTGGATCTTCCTTTATTGGCGCAAATTTTCTTGAAAATCCTCCTTCGAAAAGTACACCCTTCACAACTCTTGAAGTATCCCCACATGCTACCCCCTTTGGGAGTGCACACACCTCTCCTTTAGACAATCCTAGAGATACCCTTCGGGGTAATCCTCACGTGACATCCCCTATGAGGACTCCATTGCATATAGTTTTCCAAAATCATTTTACGATGGTCGGTAATGCACAAATCCCATTATTAGCTTCGTTAAATTTCCCAGATTTAAGAAAGCTCACCAATAACCCAATCAAACATGGCCAAAATTGGCCAGCTATGCCCACAAATCTCCCTTTAGTATTCCAAAGTTCACGATAAAGTAGGGAGAATACCCAGGGAACCATGTCATGACATTTCAACTGTGGTGTTCTTCTAATAGTATCACAAAATATACTATTATATTATAGCTATTTCAACACACCCTAACAGGGCCCACCATGAAGTGGTATATAAACCATCCCCTTGCATCTCATGGAACCTTTAGTTCATTATATACTACTTTCCTTAATTTCTTCCAACTCTTAATCTGCCATGATTCGGGTTTGGAACTCCTAACCAACTTCAAACAAACACAAGCTACACACATCTCAGACCATATCCATGAATGGAAAAAACATCACAGCCTATGAAAAACTAACTTTGAAGAAAAAGTCCTCATGGACATTTTTTTGAGATCCCTCCCCTCTGAAATCTCTAAAGACGTGGCTAAAACATTCCTGCAAACTGAGGAAGAAGCCATTAGTAAAGACCAACAAGTGGAGCTGATATATAACTAGTCTAGGTGCATTTATCATGTGGTTCCAGACGCGCCATGGCTGCAGCCTTATCGAGAAATTGTAGGCACATCCCATACTGCTGACGGGCTAATTAGGGCCCTATCCCAAAGACATCACAACAATAATTGTCAATACCATAAGTATCCAGTTAATGGTCCATCTTATGATGTTACACAACTGTTGCAAAATATAGGGTATTATAATGGTCAACTCGCACCTATGCAAAATATAGTCAATAGGGTTAACCAACACCAGCACCCACAAGGAGGCTTATATCATCCCCCTCAAAGAAATCAATACTCCTCATGGAGTATGGATAAGACGTCTTCTCCCTCGAACTAGTATATTGACCAGGGACAGGAGAACCAATATTATCCTTTCCCAGCACTGCAACATAATATCCTACCAAAGAAAAATAATGCATGGGTGAATCTAGTGCAACCATCTCTCATTTCACTACATCTATTAGAAGAACAACCGAATTTGGTTAATCCTTCTAACAATGCTAGGAAAAACCTAAAAATAATCCAAAGGGAGAACTTGAGTGGGGAGGTAGAAATCAGTAGCAATCCCCAAGGGCGCTGGGAAGGGATACCCCCAACTGGAACCAAAACCAGGGTATGGCCAACAATAACTCGCAGAAACAGGGCAAGAACACTAGTCTCTGGACTAATCATGCATGTGCTATTTGTGGGGAGTATGACCATTATACCCATCACTGTCCTCAAACTCCTAATTTGAAAAGGATACAAGACAGTAGGGGGAAAGGTGGCCAACTAACTATAGTCATGCAGGAACCCTTCCCCCATAAGGGAATCGTTAACACACAACAACAAAATTCCCAAACTCACCCATCTGGAGGGAACCTCAAAAATACTCCTAACCATGACATCTTCATGACAGGAGAGGAAATCCTCTTACAAACAAGGAATCAAAGTTATGAAACTCCCTCAGAGCCCAATCTATCCACCTTGGCTATGGGCATAGCTACTATACCGTTGACCTCCATACAACCTTCCATAGATTCCATGCCTAAAATGGTCAAAGGACATGTTGTAGTGGCTACAACCACCCTCCAAAATTTTGGATCACATGCAAATTTCAGAGCCTACCTTGGATCATGTGATCAATCATTCCTTGGTCACTTGTTTCTAAGTTGATGATCTCAAGCTTCCCCCCTTGATCTTAAGAGTTGTTCATGCTCTCATCTTGGTAGCATGTGTCAATTGTGGGCATGGGGATTTTTGTTTGACATGCAAAGGGAATGCTATTTTTCTTCAAGGGAATTGTGTGTGTATGAGTTGTTATCATCACATAGACATGTTTCACACTCACTTCATGCAATCTTGTCATGAAGGTTGTTGCATCAAGCAAAGTATGTCTTATACATTCTAGATGGTCTATGTTGTATAACAAAGTGTTCGTGTGCAATCATATTCAAGTCTTATCAATGTTTACATATGTTTCATTGATCTCACACTTAGCCAATTTTTCAAGAAACTTAGCCTCATCCAGCCTCCTGAAACTGTGCACTTTTCTTCTACAACAATCAAGCTTCCTCCCTTTCTTACTGAAACTCCACAATGCACAGAGACCCTAGCCTCCCTTGGCATCCAAAACTACGCAATGGTTTCCTCTAGTGTCCTTCCCCTAGCCGGACCCCACTGTCATCAGAAACTATGCAGTATTGTCCCTCAGTTGTTCAGTCTACCTCGCAACCTGAAACTACATAGATGTGTCCTCCCAGAAACCATCCCATAGCAATGTCTTGCATCTAGATACTATGCAGTATTGCCTCCCAGCTACCTAAGATGAACCACACTCAGAAACTACGCAGAGGTGTCCTCCCAAGACCCCCATCCCACAATAATGTCCTGTGTCTCAAAACTGCACAGTGTTGTCCCAGCTGCCCTGTTTGCATTGCATTCAGAAACTACGTAGTTGGGCCTCCCATGGCCTTATTCCTGTAGCAGTCACTGCTCGCTAAAACAATGGTGATCTATCTCTCAATGACTACAGGAAAAGGTGAAATTTTGAGATCACTCTCAAGGAGTTGAGGAGAAGGACCAAGAGACTAAGTGATGGTAAAAGATCAAAACCACATGCAAACTCCGTTGGTTGCATGATCATCTTGAGGGTAAGTATGGTAAGTAAAGAACACCTTTCGAATTACACCTCTTAGTTGAGTTTGCAGGACTTCTTGTCTTGTCATTGTCATATCATATTCTCTTCAGTAACGTGCATGTGTGCAAACAACAAAAAGTCATTTCATGTATTTCCTCTACATGTCTTGCTTCCTTTGTGCTTGTTTGACCTACTGTCATCTTCACCATGTTGATTGTTATGTCATGCTTATGACCTTGTTCTGGTGATGTTGAAGTTTTGTCTTTGTGTTTATGAGTTTTGTTCTCTATGTAAACATCTATCACACTCACACATGAAGTTGCAAACAATGTCGAGCAAGTGTCATCACGGTCATTCAATGATCTATCTCAAGAGTCACACTTTCCACTCTCAACCTTTAGACAGTCACACTTTCTGCTCTCAACCTTTAGACAGTCACATTGAGACATGTTGTCTTGTTGGTTTGATGTGTCTTACCATTGAGTCATGTTGAGTGTGTGTTCGCAAGGTCATGTATACATGAGTTCACTCACTCACATACATAACCATTTTTCCAAATATCTGTTGACCAAAACACCCTCCATCAGTTGGACCTCCACTGAGATGCACTGTGTAGTCTCAACCGTCAGTGACCAATCATTATTGCCCAGAACTATGTAGATATTGAGGCTACCCTCCAGGCAGTCTGCACTTCACAATTTTGGAATCAAGTTGGCTTAGTATCACCTATAACAGTGCAAAATTTTCCCAAGAAGCCATCTTAGTCTATGCTTCCCACAAGCCTATCCATCAAGCCTCTAGCTAGTCAATTGGAAAATTTAACTTGAGCATTGACCCATGGCTAAAATCATCACTAAAACTGTGCAGTAGTTGTCCATCCTACCTGCTTGCACTACCTAAAGAAACTACGCAGAATTGAGGGATAAGAACCCACTGCCTGTCACTGCACTGTCCCTGGAAATTACGCAATTTTGTCAGGAAATCCCCCTTATTGGTCTACTCTCCACTCCTCGTGAAAATTGCACAGTTTTCATTGACAATCCACCTGTTGCCTAGAACCCCACTCAGCCTAAAAATTGTGGGATCATGTCCTACTTGACTGCCTCTTAGAATTTCTCAATTATGACCAACAAGCTCACACAGCCCAATCCCGACCTCCTCTAGAAAACAACATAGTTTTCACTTCTAGTGCCTCCTATTTCCTGCACTTCCTTCCCATGAAAAACTACACAATTCTACCTCCCAGTTGAGCCATATCCTGCATATGTCACCTGTTATCCCAGACTACTCATCCCAACCTCCTAGTGACCTCTATGAAACTTTTCCTTATAGTGTCCCAGAGCCTCACATCCCGGCCTAACATGTGCTCTATACTAATTCAGAGCCTTACCGTTTCTCCTGGTCACCTACACCTAGAAATGAAAGACAATGCATCATGTTAGACTAGGGGATTTCTAGATTTGATGTCATCTCATCATGAGTGATCAAAGAAACATGTACATGAATGAGACATAATGCAACAACTAATAGTATGAACAAGGAGTGCATGCTGGAGGACTTGCTCGCGGTTGGAGGAACATACGAATTATACCGAGTAGCAAGCGAAGGAGACACATGGACATGCATGAACCATCAAGAGAACTCCAAGACTAGTGAAGACTCTATGCATTGTTCCATGTGGAGCTGAAGCTATGGTATAGCATGAGCACACTCATCACTCAGTAGCACAGTAGCCTGACATGAACAACATAGCTGGCATGTGCATACCAGTAGTGTCATGTCGAGTTGTGTCATATGTCTCCTTGGCCACATTACTACTTTGGGTCATACTTGTGTAATCAATGTATTGTAACGTCGAAGTCCAAGAGACCCACAGATGAATTTAAAGAGTCATGTTAGTCAAACAGTCATGATGGAAGTCGAAGAGTCACAAGGGCTAGTTTCACCCTTGTCTATATATACCCCTCATTTGTACATGCAAAAGACTTTTCACCTTGGCTCCTCCCACATAGCCTTGAGAGTCATTAATATTTTCTTTCAAGAGTGAGCAGTGGCTCCAACGGTCCACTACTAGGGATAGTGATGTATGATGTGTGAATGTGTCTTGGAAATTTCGCTTAATTCAGAATCCTATCACAGGCCAACACATTTTTGCACATGTATCGTATTCATTTGTAAGACTATTCTTTGGATGCTTGTAATGCATGTTTCTTTAACTTGTACTAAGATAGTTGAACTATTTTGGTTGTTTTAGTGCATATACTATTGGAAATGTGTTGTATTGGTTGTCATCATTACCTTTCCTTTGTTTACTACTCCATTAGACACTAGATATATTCATTCTTGTAAACTTGTTATAATGTATGTCGCACTCGTGTGGACTATTCCATTGGGTTTTGTATGTGCTATCTGTTCACTTTGTGTTTGTGACTATTGCATTTGTGTGGAATACTCCACCGGAAGTTGCGCAGATCTTGTTGTGTTGTGTGTCTCTACCTGAATTGGGACTATTCCCTTTCAAATTGAGACACACTTTCACCCTCTCCCTCTGCAGTGAAGGAACTTAGACATAAGTTACACTAAGCACTCACTAGGCACATGAACCTCATTGTTTGAAGACTAAGCATACCACTCTCATGTGCTGACAAGAAAGAGCTAAGGCATATATTTAAGATAATGGTAATCAAGCCATCATACCGGATGGGACTCCTACACCAAACGGTGTGAGGTCTAGTTGGCACTTCATACCCTGGAGATCCCTTGAATTTTTGGTAGGTCCAACATCGTCAACATTTTTTGTGCTAGAAGGAGGGCCAGATGACAAGTTGAGCCTGTTGCATCTGGTTCGAATCTCTTATCAAAATGGATCATACAAAAATTGTGTTCCCGGGGTGTTTCTTCCATTTCTCCCTTAATCAACTATCACTCCCCAATGAGCTTCTCGATCACTCGTCCATTTTAAAGTTTGATGGTGAGGAAAGAACATCTATAACCAAGAACATTTTTTATTTTCTCCATTTCTGAAAATCTCCTAAAATCGATAGTGAAGGGATTGTGTGGGCACTTTTCTTCCTCACCCTTGAAGGTCATGCTAATCGGTGGTGTCATACCCTGCCACTTGCTTTTGTCCATTCCCTTCGCCCTTTCCTCAAGGCACTCCATTAAGCCTTTAGTAAGTATAAATACTGAGAAGTTTGTGGAAGAATCAACCTATTAAGAATGAAGCCCAATGAATCAGTTGAGAATTTTTCCGATCGATTCTTTCACCTCTGCTGTGAAATTTTGGAAGAAGATTTGAACTAGGATTTCTTGAAACAAGATTTTGAGCATTTGATTCATGTCTCTTCATATGGTGAACATAACCCTCCCAATTTTTTTGTTTCCCCAACTCTTGTGGATCATGAGGCACCTCAGATTGTAGAGGAGGATCCCATCACACCATTTGTTCCTTGTCCTCCTCCTTTTCTGGTCTCGAAGTGGGAGCACCCTCATGGTGACTGCAAGGTTGAGAAATCTATGCAGCATGTTCCCAACCCATTTTCTCAGTCATCTCCTACTCCTATGGAGGAAATTCCAGAATGGCTCAGAAAGCCTATGGTGAAGACTCATTCCTCCATTCCGTAAGAGGACATCACCATTCATAACCCAAGTCTCGAGTCTGATATGCATCTCTTCCATGTTCCATCATATACAAGCCATGACTCCTTGTAACATGACTTTCTTGATCAATCCACTTCACAAGCTAGATGTGTTCATTCTCTTGATTCTCAAGTTGTTGTCTCAAATTTCAATCATGTGCAAGGAAGTTTCATTACACATGCGGAGGAGCAGAAAGATGAAGACACAATCAATTCCTCTTCTATGCTTCAAAATGGTTCACATCAACACAGTGAGCTTCCATTCTTGATCGATTCTAAACCTACTAATCTTGGTGAGACATCATGCACAATTAATTCTTTCGATCAACCTCCAATCTTAGGTTTTCATCACTCCCATGCTTTTATATGTTGTGATGAACACCCAAACACATCATGTGATTTGTTGTTCTCTCATGTACACTCTAACTCAGATCTGGAATGCACACAAGTCAAAGTAGACATCCATATCGAAACTTCCTCTTCAACCCACTTTCCTATGTGTCTTACCTTTCACAACGTATCGACATGCATAGGAGATACTCCATGTTCTATTGTTTCTTCATCCGGCAAGTTATCTCCTCGATCAACACAAGGCAGTGAGGTTGTCCATGATGCAAACAATCTCAATGCATAAGAATCTTCCCACTCATCATCATCTTGTATGTTGCATGAAGACAACTCATCAAGTCAGCTTGCTGAAGCAGAAAAGTTTGATGAAGCTTGTGACAGAGATGGTTTCCATCTGAAGAGCAGTCTTGAAATCAACAACAACAACCATATTCAAGCCATGCCTGATCTAGTTCACATCTCAAAATTCCATTTTTCAATTCTATAAAGTTTTGGGATGTTCCAGGGAGTTGATGCACTTCAACATCCATTAATTTTTATGTCAGCACCTCACGACTCTGGTAAGACCCTCGAATTGAATCAAAGCTAGTTTCTCATGCACAATCCATCTATCTGCATGGCTTAATGTGGATCCCCATGAAAAAAATGTTTACTATTCCAGCAGTGATATTTCGCATTTTCGAATTTTTACTAACGACCGAATCCATGAGTCTGTTACAGCGTGTCTGTCTTCGTGCACTTCTCTTACATCCAATTTGGATTGGGAGTGTCCATATCTCTTGCAATCATGGAACTTTGAAGTTGATCATCTCAAAGACTATCTTTTTCCGGAATCATACTTATCAAATTTTCCCTCTCGTGATCATCTCCTTGGTCTTCTTGCGAATCTTGCACTTCAAATCTGCCTGTTGATCACACCAGCAATCTCCCTGTGTGATAACGAGCGCACAGGCTCACGTGAATCAAGTTCCTCTCATTTCACCACACCCCAACTGGCTTCACACATTCACAGTGCTAACATCATTTGTACATTCCTATGATGACCATGATGCTTGTGCAATTTTGCACCAATTGCAGGTGGGTGTTGTGTCATATCTAGTGCATAGTGAACTTGGTTCCATCATTCAGAGCGTTTGAAAGATTGTTCAAAAAAATTCTTTGATCATGTCAAACTGGTAATTTGGCATCTCGACTAACTCATCTAATCTTTATACTATCTTGGGTGACTATCATGTAGTTTATCATTTTCCCAATAGTACATCCAATGATAATCACTTTGTGCACTACGATCTTCACGTGTAACATCTTTCTCCTCAAACTTCTGTAAAGAAGGTGAGGCACTTCAGCCTGTGTTGATGGCTATGGCAGGTCCTCACTGTCTTGACATGACTTTGAGAATGATCAGATCTATCTATATGTGCCATATTCCCATCGTGATCCCCTCTCTCGAATAAAAAATCCATCTTTTCAAAGATCACGATTATTTCAAAACAACCATCACAAGTTTAATGATCCAATCGCTAAAGCGCTGAAACAATCTTACTTGGTGAGTCGTGTTGTAGGTAACAAGCTACAGTCCTTCCTCACACTTACTAAGAAACTTGGTGCAGAGGAACACACACTCACAAGGGGATTCTGAAGTTTTTTGAAAAATGGTAGTCATCAAAGAGGTAAGCATGTGTGTTAGGTGGTTGTGACACATATTTCTACCCACATGCAAGACCTTCTCTATCGTGTGCAATATTGTCAAGTTTTTGTATTTTCTATTGCACACTATTTTTTATTTGTTTGAATCAATTGTATCTTTGTGGTTGCAGGTCAGGAACACCTATGGTGGCTTCACTGGAAATTTCATTTCACATAACCCTGACTGTTTAATGTAGGAGTAGGAGTAGTGTTTCTTTTTTTCTTTGCTTTGATTTTTGGTTTGCATGTTTTTTTGCTTACTAACTTGGTTTGGTTTTCTTTCTTGCTTGCTTTTCTTACTTGTTTTTCTTTCACTTTACTTCTAAATTTTGCTTTTTTCTTTCTTTGCTTGCTTGTGTATGTAGGTTAGCCTCACATGAAACCATGTTTGGCTTTCGAGATAAGTCGGGAAAACCTAAGAAGACTTGTATAGCTATCAACATCTGGTTATCTATTTTCCTCTCTCTTTATGAAGATATTGTTATCTTTAGTCAATGATGCCTTCATGGAAAATACATTGTGTTCAGAATGAGTCTTGGTGAAAACACAACGCTTGCACTATTAATTAGTATCGCCTACTCTAATCGGTTCTTTTGGGTTAACCCTTGTCATCTCAGTCAAGTAGAGTAAGGTGAGGGTGAAAACCTTAACAAGTATGTCAAAGGTATATATAACATATTATCTGAAGGAAAAACCTCTTTTTCTCTCAATAATTCAGGATCCATCTTCCGCCTTTGAAATAAATAAGTGCCTATGCACCGTTCTTTGAAAAAAAAATTGAAAAAAAAAATGAAAAATGAATAAGGTGAAAGAAGAGAAAGGCTTTCTATGTAGAGAGGTGACACAAGTAACTCCGCTAGGGTACTGGGCAATCTCACTAGCATTAGAGGGATGCAAAAGGAATGTTGTTTTCTTCAAGGGAATCATGTGTGTATGAGTTGTTATCATCACATAATAGACATGATTCACACTCACTTCACACACTCTTGTCATGAAGGTTGTTGCATCAAGAAAAGTATGTCTTATACATTCTAGATGGTCTATGTTGTATCACTAAGTGTTCATGTGTGATCACAGTTAAGTCTTATCAATGTTTACATATGTTTCATTGATCTCACACTTAACCAAATTCACAAGAAACTTAACCTCATCCATCCTCCCAGAACCTGCACTTTGCTTCTACAACCATCAAGCTTCCTCCCTTGCCTGTTGGAACTCCATAGTGCATAGAGGCCCCAGCCTCCCTTGGCATCCAAAACTTCACAGTCGTTTCCTCTAGTATCCTTCCCCCAGGTGGAACCCACTATCATTAGAAAATGCACAGTATTGTCCCTCAGTTTCTCAATATTCCTTGCAACCTAAAACTACACAAATGTTTCCTCCTGAAACCCATCCCGCAACAGTGCCTTGCATCCAAAAATTGTAGAGTATTTCCTCCCAGCTTCCCAGACTACACTACACTCAAAAACTGCAAAGAGGTGTCCTCCCAGGACCCCCATCCCGCAACGGTGTCTTGTGCCTAAAAACTACGTATTGTTTTCAAAGTTGCCTTGTCTGTCTTGCATGCAGAAACTACACAATTGGGCCTCCCATGGCCTCATTCCGACAGTAGTCACTACCCATTGAAACAACATTGATCTATCTCTCAGTGACTATAGGAAAATATGACATGTCAAGATCACTCTGAAGGATTTTAGGAGAAGGACCAAGAGACTAAGTGATGGAAAAATATCAGGACCACATGAAAGCTCCATCGGATGCATGATCATCTTAAGGGTAAGTATGGTAAGTAAAGAACACCTTTCAAAGTACACCTCTTAGTTGATTTTATAGGATTTCTTGTCATTGTCATATCATCCTGTCTTCAGTAACATGCATGTATGGAAACACAAAAAAAGTCATTTCATTTATTTCCTTTACATGTCTTGCTTCCTTTCCGCTTGTTTGACCAACTGTTGTCTTCAGTATGTTGATTTCTATGTCATGCTTTCGACCTTTTTCTGGTGATGTTGAAGGTTTATCTTTGTGTGTATGATTTGTGTTTGCTATGTAAACATCTATCGCACTCACACAGGAAGTTGTAAACAATTTCGTGCAAGTTTTGTCAGGGTCATTCAATGATCTATCTGAAGTGTCGCACTAGTCGCTCTCAACCTTTAGACAGTCACACTAAGACATGTTGTCTTGTTGGTTTGAGGTGTCTTGTCATTGAGTCATGTTGAGTGTGTGTTCACAATGTCATGTATACACAAGTTCACTCGCTCACAAACTTAACCACTTTTCCAAATATCTATCGACCAAATCACCATCCATCATGAGGACCTCCATTGAGTTCCACTGTGTAGTCTCAGCCCTCAGTGACCAAGCACTGTTACCTATAACTACGTAGAGCTTGAGGCTTCCCTCTAGGCAATCTACACTACACAATTCTAGAATCAACCCAGTTGTCTGTCACCTAGAACATCATAGAAATTTCCCAAGAATCCATCTCAGTCTGCGCTTCCTAAAAGCCTATCCATCAAGCCTCTCATTGGTCAACTAGAGAATTTGACTTGAGTAGTGACCTAGGGATACACTCATCTCCAAAACTATGCAGTAGTTGTCCAGCCTTCCTGCTTGCACTACCTAAAGAAACTACGCAAACATGAGGGATAGACACCTATTGTGTGTCACTGCATTGTCCCTAGAAATTGCACAATTTTGTCAAATAGTCCCCCTTGTTGGTCTACCTCCACCTCCTCCTAAACATTATGCAGTTTTCATTGACAGTCCACTTGCTTCCCAGCACCCCTCTCAACTCAAAAATTGCATAGTCATTTCCTACTTTACTACCTTCCAGAATTGCATAGTTCTAACCAACAAGTTCCCGCAGCACAATCCCAGCCTCCTCTAGGAAACAATGCAGTTTTCACTGCCAGTACCTCTTGCTGCCCGCACTTCCTTCCCTGGAAAAACTGTGCAATTTTTCCTCCTAGCTGAGCCATATCCTGACATTGTCACATGTTGTCCCAAAATTCTCATCCCAGCCTCCTAGTGACCTCTGCATAGATTTTCCTGACAGTTTCCTAGAGCCTTGCATCCCAGCCTGACATGTGATCTATGTTGTTTTAGATCTTTGTCCTTTCTTATGGTCACCTGCACCCAGAAACAAAAGACAATGTACTAGGGGATTTATGGATTTTATGTTGTCTCATCATGAGTGATTGTAGAAATAGGTACATGGATGGGACATGGAATGATGATGAACAGGATGAACAAGGAGCACATGCTAGAATACTTGCTCGTGGTTGGATGAACACACGAAGCATACCAAGTAGCAAGTGAAGGAGACACATGCGCATGCACGAACCATCAAGTGAACACCAAGACTAGGCTTGAAGAATCCATGCACTTTGCCATGTAGAGGTGAAGCTATGGTACACCATGAGCACACCCATCACTCAACAACACAACAGCTTGACATGAAAAACACAACTAGTAGTTTCATGTCAAGTTGTGTCATGTGTCACCTCGACCACATCACTACTTTGGGTCATACTTGTGCAATCAATGTATTGCAATGAGGAAGTCCAAGAGACCCACATATGAAGTTAAAGAGTCATTTAAGTCAAACAGTCATGAGGGAAGTCTAAGATTCATAGGGGCCAGTTTCACCCTTGGTTATATATACCCCTCATTTGTATAGGCAAAATAATTTTCACCTTGGCTCCTCCCACATACCCTGAGAGTCTGTAATCTTTTATTTGAGGAGCGAGCATTGGCTCCAATGCTCCACTACTAGGGCTAATGATGTATGGTGTACAAATGTGTCTTGGAACTTTTGTTTAATTAAGAAGCTTGTCACAAGCCAGCATGTTTTCACACATGTATTGTATTCATTTGTAAGATTATTCTTTGGATGCAAGTAATGCATATTGCTTTAACTTGTACTAAGATAGTTGAACTATTTCAATATTTTTAGTGCATACACTATTGGAAAGGTGTTGTATCATTTGTTATCACTGTCTTGCCTGTTTGGACTACACTGTCAGACACTAGATAGATTCATTCTTGTAAACTCGTTATAACATCCATCGCACTCATGTGGACTATTCTGTTGGGCTTTGTACGTGCTATCTGTTCACTTTGCACTTGTGACTGACGCATTTGTGTGGACTACTCCACTAGAAGTTGCATATATCCTTTTGTGTTGTGTGTCTCTACTTGAGTTGGGACTATTCCCTTTCAACTTGAGATTCACTCTCACCCTCTCCCTCTGCAGTGAAAAAACTTAGACACAAGTTACACTAAGCACTCACCATGCACACGAACCTAGCTATTTGAAGACTAAGTATACCAATTTCATGTGCTGACAAGCAAGAGCAAAGGCATATCTTCAAGGTAATGGCAACCAAGCCATCATACCGGATGGGACTCCCACACCAAACGATGTGATGTCTAGTTGGGATTTCATACCAGGGAGATCCCCTGAATGTTGGCAGGTCCAACATCATCAACAAGACCTTTATGGTGCATAAGGTGCAATTCAAAAGTTTCCCATAGTCACAGCATAGTCAATGACTTAGCTCAATCACCATTATCTATGCCAGTGCTTGAATTCTCGCAGACATGCCCAACCTAGTGGAAAGCCCTACTTTTCGCTTTAAGCGTAATCAACCCATCTGATTCCCACCTCATGTTCTTTGACTTGGACAAAGCTACTCCACGACTACCATTATCCATCACTTTCCAAATCCCTATCTCACTCCAAAATATCAACATCCATCGTTGCATCATTGATGAAGGGGCTTCTTCTTGCATCATGTCCAAATCCGTTTCTCAAAAATTAGGATCCCCTAAACTTAAGCCTTTTGAGATAACGCTTAGAGCATGTGATGGACACCCTTATGCCCCCATCAGTTTATACCCTAGCGTGCCAGTTAAGTTGACTGGAAAAAATGTGTTAATAGACATTCATTTACTTTGTTAGCGCCTGGATCTACCTCAAGCTGAGAAAGGCAAGTCTAGGGTAACATCAAACCACACTTAACGAGGTAGCTAGCCCTACCAGGTCCGAAGAGGGCTCTCTCCTTATCAATATCAATGAAAATATGGCAAGAAAGACTTGAGATGACTGATATAAAAACTAATTTTAGGCTAGGTATTCTTGCTCAGACGAAATTGTTTGATTTTAATGGTTGGTTTCTGGATCAGATGGGAAGGCAACTTTGGGTCCAGGAAATCAACACATATTTGTAGAGGTTTCTGTGGGGCAAGTTAGGCAAGTGTTTTAGCACTTTGAAATGAGTGTAATGGTGATTATAAATACTGGTGAGGAGTTGGAGAGGGCATGCAAGCGTCATGAGTCCTCTTCAAACAGTAGAAAACATGTAGAACTAAATAAACCCCAAGGTAGAGCACTGAAACACAAAAGAATTCCACCTTGAAACTTGATTCATTTAGTTATGCTGAAAGAGAGAGATGTTGGCACACATAAACATAAGATAAAATGAATTACAGAGAGTAAAACAATGCTAAATCACATTACCACAAGAATCCCACAAAATGCTGCAAAACCCTGGTTTATTTCCTTGCCAAACTGCAGAAGTGATGTACAATAGTGCTCAATGAATCCACAAGAGTCCAACCTTGACAAATGAATAAGAAATTAAAAGATATAGGCAAAAAACCATCCATGCTAGCTTTTAGGAGTTCAATCCATGAGTCTAGGAGTTGTTTCAACAAGATCTAAACTAGGAACTGAAAAATAGGTAGTGGAACAGCTTGCCTCTAAAACTATGGAAACTGATTCACTCAGTTCAAAACCACCTATAAATGATGTATCTACCTCCATGAGTCATTTTTTATCATTTTTACATCATAGTACATGAATTTACATCATATCACATCATGAATTTGACCATAAGACAGAAAAAGTCAAACTAGAAGAAAACTAGGCGAAATTTTGAGCAAACAGGCAAAAGTGGCACTTTTTCATTCTGTACGTAGCGCCATTTTTCTGTGCATAGCGCTTTTTCCAAGCTACGTTTGGAAGGCTTCCAGAGGTCCAAATCAAGTGTAGGATAGCTTGTTGGAAAGCCTAGTGAGTCTACTTTCTAGAGCAACTTGAAGTTTTTGACTTGGAGTCCATTTTCCCTCCAAAATTGCAATCTCCCAAGATTGCTTCCTGTGTGGCCAAAAAGTGGTAGAGAGGGCATTTCTTGGGTGTTTTTGGCCCTTTTGGAGACCCAAAACTTGTCAAAATTTCCTATAAATTTTTGAGTATGCATAAATTTTCATGAGGAATCCAAAAATGCAAAGTTTTCTTCAAATGGAAGTCCCCATCAAAAGCGTAGTGCGCACCTATCGGAAAACCCTGTTTTTTCCCTAAAAATTTCAAAAATGCCAAAACGTTCACCAAATTTCTTGAACTTTGGCATGAGTGACCTATGTTAAGTGCTATGCTAGGCCAATGAAGCTTCAGCCAAGATCTTGAGCTTATCTTGCTCTTTTTTTCTCCTCAAACCTCTTTTTAACTTGGCTTTTAGGCTTTTTATCCTTGTCTTACAAATTTTGTTCTGGGCCAAATAGTGGTAAGCCATGTGTCGCAACATCTTCTTCTCCTTATTAGCCTTGTCCAGTAGTTTTTCCAAATGCATGTTTTCCCTCTCTAACTATGATTCCCAGCCAACCTCAATTTCTTGATCTAGTGAAGTTAACTTGACTTTCCTTTCTTTTTGCCAATTGCCAGTTTTCCCTTATGTTTTACAGCTCCATGATTATTTGTTTGTCCTCCAGTTGCTTGTTCTGTTACTCAAGGTAATTAATGATCCATTTATCCCTCTCAATGTTAAGTGATAGGCTTTGGATCTCAGCTTCCTGCTCCTTGATGATCTCATCCTTGAGTGAGCCCAAATCAGTGTCCTTGTCCTCTATCAAAATGAAATCCCTATCTTGGCCTTCAAAAGGCCCTTCATCATGCATTGGTTGCTTTCCTCTATCCTGTACCTGCTCTGTTGAAGAAGAAGGAAAATCCCCTTTCACCCTAGGTGAAGATAGCATTTTCTTGTTGTCCGGTGAAGAGAAAAAGACCCCTTCCACCCCTAGTGGAGATAATACTCGTTTGGCAGCTGCAAATAATCTCCTTGTGCCTTTCTCATAAGTGATAAACACTGGCACACTTATATGTACAGTCTCATGAACATCTGGTTGGTTTGAAGGCCCTCCTTCCTCATGAAGCACTAATGGAATCACTTGAGGGCTTTTGAAGACATCATGTTCAATGAAAGTATCCCATGAAATATTCAGCAAGCTTAGCTAATGCAAAACAACAATTTTGATCAATGAAAAATGATAAATGCTACTGAATTGTTGAGGAAGAGGTTTCCTTTGCACTAATGTAGCCATCTTCTGAATATTACTGCATATGAAATAGGGGAGGTTCATCATCCTCACTCTAGTAAAGTGCATCAGCAATCTAACATGGTAAGTGTACAAGGAGAAAACCTCCCTTCACAAGTTAAATATTTGATAATGAGCTTCATGAGTGGAGCATAAGTGTCTTGTAGGTATCCGAAAGGAAAGACCCTACTAATTTTCCTTTGATAACTAACCTTGATGTAAGGCTCATAATGCTGTTTTCCCACATGTTGTCCTTTGTTCCACTTTTCTCCCACATTAGGAATACCTATTGCTGCTGAAATAGTTTCAAGTGTCAAAGTGAAGGAGACATCAGCTAGGTTCACCTAACCATTATGAAGGTGAAGAACAAATAACCTATCAAGTTCATGTTGATATTTCACCCTCTCCACCATCTCACAAAACTGGTAACAAGACTGATGTTTAAAACATGTTACTGCAAGAGGGCAAGCTAGTAACTCTGTGAGAGTGGTGGGCTCCTACCAGATGTGTTTTCCTCCCTTATGTGCTTTTCTTAGTGCATAAGCCTCTTGGGCAGAATCACTGACAGTTTCATCATCCCTTTCATAAGTTAAATCTATTTCCATACTTGCAAATATAGAGTGTAGAATGATGAGTATGAAGAGATTTTCTTAATTATAGGGTGACTATTGTTTTTCTTTTGGGGATAAAAGGGTTGACTGATAGTATAAGTGCAAAGGAACGTTTTGATGATAGCAGTAGAGTTTTTAAGGAATGATAGGGTTTAGGAAAAGAGAATTAGGGTTTGGGGAATAGTAGGAAATATGTATAGGGTTTAGGGTTTGGTGATAGGGGGTAAGGTGAGTGTTAATGGGAGAGGGAAAGGGGAAGGGAATTAGGGAAATTTAGCGCAGGGGGATGGGATATGGGAAAATCATACAAGGGAGTGAAAACAACAAGAATAACAAAAACCCTAGACAATTTTGCAAGACAACGTTGAAGCAACTAGGGTTTGATTTTTCACCATTCAAATCACTATGATGGATGACAAATTTTTCTTGCTAGGGTAGATGGGAGGGTGTACTTACTTGAAGAGATGATATTTGAAAACTTGGAGGCTTGGAAAAGCAATGAAATTTGTTTTGAAGCTTGGCCAACAGATGCGCCACACCAACACCCAAGTGCGTAGCACACTTTTTGTGCGTAGCGCCTGTTGAAATTCCTTTGGAAAACCTACACTCAGTGCGTAGTGCTAGGTAAGTGCATCACGCCAATGCCCAAGTGTGTCCCGACAAAAACTGGAATTTTTGCTGCAAGTTTCCCTCTTTCTCCTCAAAGTGTGATTTTTCTTCTGGTTCTCTCTCACTTGCACAAAATAAGGTCTTCCAAACACTAAAGGGAATTTTATATCATCTTGACTTTAATTTTTCATTTTAGAAACCCACTTTCCTAAAGTTGAATTCATTTTGCTTTAAAAACCCTATTTGTTACAGTTTTGGCTCTTTTTATCATTTGATGAACATGATGCTGGGATGTTTTTATTTCTTTTGTAGTAGCTGGAGTGTTGGAGTTGGCAAGGTGACCAAGGGCTGTAGCTAAAGCTTTATTACATATGAAAACATTAAAATTACATAAATTTGTACATGAAAATAGAAAAACTCTGTTTTCACCTCAAAACAGAGTTTTGAGGTAAAAACCCTTTATGAAGCAAATCATCAGTAAAATTTGTGATTTAATGAACTTATTAAACATCCTCATGTGTCTGTTGACCTCTTATTGAGCTTTTGAAGACCATGGTGGCAAACCCTAGACCTAATGAGACCTAAAACCCTAAAAATGGCTTTTGCAAATGTAAATAACAAAAATGACTGTAAATGACCTGAACTTGTAAAAATAGGCTAGCAGGTTTTGACCGTGAGGGAAATTTGATAATGAACCACTTCCATCAGTTGATCCATGACCTAATGGAATGCAACTGATCGAGTGGGACACCTAAAATGCATGCAAAAAGAGAATTTGATCACTGATGTAGGGATGAAGATACTGACACTAACATTGGCTCCAATGGGGATGGTAGCTCCTGGGAGGTGCTAAGAACTACAGATCTCTGGAAAGAAGATAGTGCCTCTTCGATTGGACTAAATGGAGTCAATAACTTCAATAAACATAAAACCAATATCTTGACTCAAAACTGACTCAAACAATCCACACTAAGTAATCAAAAACTGACATCAAACCTTCAATTTTATAGCCTTCACTTCGGGCCCCAAACTAAATGAATGACGACAATACACACGTGCAATGAAGGAAATAAAATGGTATGTACAGTAAAAAATTATGACAGTAGAAAATTCTTCAAAGATAATACCATTTCAGCAGTCGACCATTGACTGGAGACAATCTTCCTTATTCATTTCTTTGAGGATAAAAGCATTTTGACCTCGATATGCAGCAATTCTATATGGTCCCTTCCACAAATTCTTGAACTTTTCGTGCTTGCCTTTGTCCTTGTTTCTAGCACCCCACTTTAGCACTATGTCTTCAATCTGAAACTTATCTACCTTTGCCTTTCGATCATATATTTTCTTGATTCTTTCTTTCAACCTGAAGGTATTCTAGAAAACCTCCTCTCTCGTCTGTTGTAAATGGATCATTTGGTTTATCCTTCACTGAAAATGATCCTCCTCGCTGCCAGCTTCCTGCATAAGTTTTACCACCGAGACTACGAGAGATGTTGGGAACACCATGTCAACACCATATACTAGTTCAAATGGAGACATGCCAATTGATTTCTTCTGACTTACTCTATCTGCCCATAGTGCATTAACTACCTTCTTGTGCTAGCTCTTTTTGTTTGTTTCCAGTAGCTTTTTGATGATGTTAACCAATGATTTATTTGAATATTCTACCAATCCGTTACCTTGCATATAGTATGTAGTAGAATTCCCCAAGGTAATTTGATATTTGTTACAAAAATCAATCATCTTTTTAGATTTGAAAGTTGTTGTATTATTTGTAATCAGCTTGTTAGGACAACCAAAACGTGACAAAATATTATTTTCAAGAAACTGAATTATTACTGCATCTGTGGCCTACCAAGTGGGGATTTCCTCAATCCATTTTGTAAAATAATCCGTTGTTGTTAAGATCCACTTGGGCTTAGTTGAATATGAGGGTGGACCTCTCCAATAAAATCTAGGCCCCACTGCTGAAACGAAGCACTTACTTCAACCAGCTTGAGAGGTAGCCGCTATAATTTTCTCGTTCCCTAGAAAAATTGACATTTGTGACAGCTCGTAATAGTTTTATAAACCTCAACAAAGAGGGTAGGCCAATAGTACCCTGCTCTCAAAATTTTATTTTCCGTCGTCTTCCAAAATAGGTGACCTCCACAATCTCCCTTGTGAAAATCATCTATGACCTGTTTTGCTTCCTCCTTAACCAAACAATTCAGTAACATACCTTTGGGATCTTTCCAATACAATGCATTATTCATAATACAAAATTTAGCTACCCTTAATTTCGGAGTTCTACTTTTGTTTTTAGCCATCCTTGGTGGTGATGAAAGGTGTTGAAGCACATATACAACATCTGAATACTAAGGAGAATGGATACAAATTTCAAATACCTGAACAAGTGAGTTGTCTTCATCTTCTTCAGACATAGCAGCAATCAAGTTTATGTCCAAGGCATGCAAATTAGACTCCGCCATCAATTTTTCTAGACCCTGCCCCTTGATGAGCTTTGTCTGCTTTATCTCCAAGTCATATTCTAACAAAGCTACGATCCATTTTCCTCATCTCCCTTTAGGATCTGTCTGTACCAAAACATCTTTGACAACTGTGTTAGGGACATAAGCAAGAATATGAGAATGCAGAATATATACCCGGAAATATTTCAAAGCTTTCACCAAGGCAAGAGCTTGCTTTTCAATAATGTTATACTTTAAGGCTGCATCTCTTATTGTCCTGCTGAAAATGGCAATTGGCTTTTCAAGCTGGTCTCTTTTTTGCATTATGACCGCTGCCATAATATGCTCTGAAGCAAACGAAAATCAAATGAAATCTTGGGAATAATCTGGGCTAATTAAATCGGAGATGAAGAAAGAGCCAACTTTACCAAATTAAAATATTTAATGGCTTCTTCGGTCCACTTTACCACACTATCTTTCTTCAACATGTTTGTGATTTCCCTCAAATGTTCAGCTCGATTTGGCACAAAACGACGTAAGAAGTTCATCTTACCATTGAATGCTTGGATCTCCTTTTTACTGCGAGGAAAATCAATTTTCTGAATAGCTTCCACTCGAGCAGGATCGATGTGGATGCCCTCCTTGGATATGATGTGATCGAGAAGCTTCCCTTCATCCATGGCAAACAAGATCTTTTTGGGATTAAGAGATATGCCATACTTTCTACATCGCTAAAAAAAATCTTCAAATGGTAAAGATGCTCCTCATATGAATTGGAAAAAACTATCAAATCATCAAGATAAACTACTAAAAATACATCTTTGTCATTTGCAAAGGCAATATCCATAGCCCGCTAAAAAGTTGCACCAACATTCTTGAAACCAAATGGCATCTTGGCATAATGGAAAGTTCCCCATGAAGTTGTGAATGTTCTTTTGTCCCTATCATCCTCAAGGACAAAATTTGATTATAGCCAGAATACCCATCGAGCAGTGACATACGAGATGCCCCAACCACTCCCTGGAGTATGTGGTCCATATTTGGCAACGGATAATTATCTTTCAAAGACACCTTATTTAGATTTCTGAAATCAATGCATAATCTAATCTCACCTGTATTCTTCCACACGGGCACCAAATTAGAAATCCATTCTGAAAATCTTATTGGAACGATTATACCAGCCTTGTATAATCGGTTCACCTCCTTCTCTATTGATGGCAACAACTTTGGATTAATTTTTCTCAACTTTTGGGGAAATGGCTTCTGGTTTGGCTTGATTGGAATGATGTGCTGAATTATACTTTTATTGTACTCCTTCAAATCTGAATAGTCCCATGCAAATACATCAGTAAATGAAGACAATAAACTAATGTATTTTGCTTTACTTAAGGAGGCAATGCCTTTGACAACTTCACCATCTTTGGATTTTCTGCTCTTCCGATATTCACATCTTCAACTCCCTTTTTAGTCGGCATTAAACTTGGCTTCTGGGCTACATCATCTTGGTCAAATAATTCCTCTAAAGGTATAAGGCCTTTAGGGATGACATTGTCCTTTAGCTGCAAAACTTCCATCTAATTTACTTCTAAGTCTATTTCACCATCATCTTGCTCGCCATCTATAGAAGCATGTTGATATTTTCCTTCATTTTGTAGAAACTCTTCAATCTCTGTCATCCTCAAACACCTGCCAATATCTTTGATTATCTGGGACAGTTGGGCGATGTTTCACATGAATTTAAAAATTATTGTTTGAATTCATTGGAATCTTCAGGTTACTTGCTGCTGTAGCAAGGGAATCCGCAATGTCATTTTGTAAACAAGGAATACATGTCAAAGTATAATCTGGAAACAAACTCAAAATGTCTAAAACTGCATTACAGTAGGCCCTCATTCGAGGATGTTTGGCTTGGTATTAACCCTTGACTTGCTTGATTACTAATTCGGAGTCGCCACAAACTGAAATTCTTTTTGCATTCAACTTTTTGAGGATTTTCAAGCTTGCAATTAGTGCCTCATATTCTGCTTCATTATTGGAACAATCAAAAGCTAGCTTATATGAACAAACTCTTACATTACTTGGGATTTTATTTGGTGAGAAAACAGGGATGCATATCCAAATACGAATTCCGGCACCTTCCCTACCTACTGCTCCATCAAAATCCATACTCCACAAACTGGCTTCTTCTTCCAAGTGCTGGAATTCTACCTGCTTTTCTACCTTTGGCTGTTGTCCATCATTTTCTTGTTGCTAGTGGGATGTTGACTGTTCAGTGGTACTGTCAAGCCTTTGTCTCTCTTGATCAAGTACAACTCTGAAATTTTCTGTAATCTCTGGTATATCTTCAACTTCAACTAATTGACCATTTACATCAAAATAAATAACAAAAGATTCTAAATTTGTATGTACATAATTAATTGGATGATTCAACAGTTTCTCCTTGCTTGTGATCATATATTTCATCCTTTTCTCCCTATATAATTTTCTCAGTTGACTAAAGAGAGGAATAGTTGCATAGGAGAAATCTAACTGCAATGTCCCTTTGAGTTTTGCACCCCATGATCTAGATAGAAGCATGCTAAATCTAGGGGAATGTCGGCCACAACTACATCCATAAGAACATTTTTCACTGGAATCTAATCCAAAGTTACAACCAAATCTTTAATGAGACTAATACATCTGACCCTACCCGAATCAAAGGAATAAAGGTCATGATACTTTCGAGTGATGTTCAAACCCAATTTTTCCATAATTTCCTTTGGCATCAGATTATGAGATGCTCTCAAATCAAACATGGAGTTGTGCAAAACATAATCATTCAATCTAAGACTGATGTAAAAAGGAGCTACATCACTATCCTCAGATTGGCCTTCTAATGTCGGACCAAAGATAAGTTCAGGTTGGTCATCTTCCACATTTACCATATCAAACAAAGGATCTATATTCAAAATCTTTGCCACTTGACCTTTATAGCTACTATTCTTCATTAATTCAGTCAAAGGTATTGACACTTTTAACTTAGCAATTTCATTTTCTAAGCTAAAGGTTGTGGTTTTCTCTACCTCTTTGACTGGAGCATCCTTCTTTTCAGTCTTCTCCTTTGTTGCACTTGGCTGATTTGACTTTTCATTTGTTGATTGCACTTTGCTAGAAGTAGGATCCGCTGGCTCCTTTCCCTTTTTCTGCACATTTGAAGAATCATTCTTTGCTGGTGTTGCTTCCTTCCACTTCTGAATTGGATTGATCATTACATCCCTACTCTTGAGTGAGTATTGTCTTTGTTGCACTGTCAATGCATTCATGTATCATCTCTGATATTCATCTGTTTCCTCTTCTAGGACTGTTTCATTTGCCAATATAAAATCTTCATCTTTTTGTACAACTGGACTTTATGAATAATCCTCATCTTCAGTGATATAAATTGGCAAACTACCTGGTGTAAAAAAGTGATTCTCCTCTCCAATTGGAGTTTCATCATCCTCTGATTTAGTGCCATGGACATAGTTCTGTTGTAATGGTGTTTTGACTTGCTGTTGAGCTGATGGATCTTGAGCTCTTTGCTACCGTTGCTTGATTCTGAACTGTGGTTGCTGCTGACCACAGAAATTTGGATTTCTGACCTGTGTCTCAGGCTTATCTACAATGTTTAATCTATCAAACATCTTCTTAAGCTTATGAAGCACTTGATTTGAAGAGGAAGCTTCTTCCTTTATGGTCACTTTCTTTTCCGTCTTTGTCCTAGCTCTCTTAGCTAGCAGATTTGCTTCAACACACTGTGATTTTTTGCATGTCCTCCAATGTAGCTAGGTCTTTTTCTCTCAATTGATATTCCATGTCGGAATCAAAGCCATCGGGAAATTTGATCAAAGCCAGCCCCATAGGTGGCTTGATATCAGCTGGAATAGCATTATAAACAAAATTCAATCTAACACAATAATCTTGGACGCTTTCACCAACATTTCTCTTTATGTTTTCATAATCGGAAAGGATTTGGAGTGGATTTTTCTTTACCTCCCAACAATCCAGAAATTTTCTATGAAGAACTGCCAATGTATTGATAGTTCCAACATGCAATGCTCTAAAATACTTTCTCACTTTGCCTCTAAAAGTTTGCACAAATAATATCATAGTCACATTCTCTTCATCTATATTGTGGAGATAAAAGAAATCACTCATCTGATCAACATGTTTGTTGTGCTATGATACCTAAGGAAGCATCAAACAATGGGATTTTACTTTGATAATCAACAGGCATATCATCCAAGTTTTGTGGCAAAACGAGAGGTGCATATTTGGCAGCCATTGCTTGAGGTGGATTTAAAACTGGCCTTGGGGATGTAGGAGGAGTGGGAACAATGATAGCAGTTAATGTGACAGGTATATGAGGTATTGAAGGGGATGAAGAAATGTGTGATGTTTGAGGTGTAGAAGGGGTTGATGAGGGTGAAGAGACTGCAGATCTCTGATCAAATATGGTGGGCTGCATGAGAATGGTGGGAATAAAAGAAGGCTCAGTAGGAATTTCTGAACTAGACACAATAGTGGATGAACCAAGAGTGGCAGATGCAGATTCTAAGAACTCGGGAATATTGGTAGCCACAATTGAATTTTGGAGATTTAGAATATAAGCATCAATTGAACTATTTTCTCTTTCAGTTTCAAGATATCACACAAACTCCAGATTCAGAACAGTAGCACCAATTGCACTTTTAGAATTAGTTTCAAACAACGATAGCTCAAAATTTTCATCAAATGGGAGATCTTCAAGATATTCAAAAGCAATCAGGCATGAACGAGATCTAAACACAGGTATCAAAAAACTTTCTTGACGAAGAATTCTTGGAATGAGATTTGGGTTTTCATACACGAGAGGAGGATCAGGATCAAGATTGGCTCTAGTGTATCGTCTGGAATCCAGTGTGTTGAATTATTCCCAAAAATCAAATTGACATTACAATCTGATCAACCTAATGAATTCTAAACTCATCATCCAAAAGTCTAGAATTATGTATTGTATTGGGGCAATTTCCAAGTCATATGTTTAGTTTATAAAACTATACTGGATATTGACTAAAGCATCATTCATCTACTTATGCACTCGCAAAGCAAGAGCAGTTCAAAGGCTACCTGGCTAACTTCATGCTTCGTCTATAGCCTATAAAACAAAGAACACTAACAAACAAACAAAATTTTCTTACCCAGTATTGTCGCCATTATGTTAGCGCCTGGATCTACCTCAAGTTGAGAAAGGCAGGTCTAGGGTAACATCAAACCACGCTTAACCTGGTAGCTAGCCCTACTAGGTTGGGAGAGGGCTCTCTCCTAGTCAATCTCAATGAAAATATGGCAAGAAAGGCTTGAGATGACTGATATAAAAACTAATTTTAGGCTAGGTATGCTTACTCAGAGGAAATTGTTTGATTTAATGGTTGGTTGCTAGATCATATGGGAGGGCAGCTTTGGGTCTAGGAAATGAACACAGATTTGCAGAGGTTTCTATGGGGTGAGGTAGGAAAGTGTTTTAGCACTTTGAAATGAGTATAATGATGAGCCTCAAGATTGGTGAGGAGCTGGAGAGGGCATGCAAGTGTCATGAGTCCTCTTCAAACAATAGAAAAAATGTAGAACTAAATAAACCCCAAGGTAGAGCACTGAAACACCAATGAATTCCACCTTTAAACGTGATTCATTTAGTTATGCTGAAAGAGAGAGATGATGGCACACATAAACATAATATAAACTGAATTACAGAGAAGAAAATAATGCTAAATCACATTACCACAAGAATCCCACAAAATGCTGCAAAACCCTAGTTTATTTCCTTGCCAAACTGCAGAAGTGATGTACAATAGTGCTCAGTGCATCCACAAGAGTCCAACCTTGACAAATTACTAAGAAAGTACAAGATATAGGTAAAAAACCACCCATGCTAGCCTTTGGGGGTCGAATCCATGAGTCTAGGAGCTATTTCAACAAGATCTAAACTAGGAACTGAAAAATAGACAGTGGAACAACTTACCTCTAAAACTATGGAAACTGATTCATTCAATTCAAAACCACCTATAACTGATGTATCTACCTCCATGAGTCAATTTTTATCATTTTTACATCATAGTACATTAATTTACATCATATCACATTATGAATTTGACCATAAGAGAGAAAAAGTCAAATTGGAAGAAAACTAGGCGAAATTTTGAGCAAACAGGCAAAATTGGCACTTTTTCATTCTGTGCGTAGTGCCATTTGTTCTATGTATAGCGCTTTTTCCAAGCTGTGTTTGGAAGTCTTCCTGAGGTCAAAATCAGGTGTAGGATAGCTTTTTGGAAAGCCTAGTGAGTCTACTTTCTAGAGCAACTTGAATTTTTCGATTTGGAGTCTATTTTCCCTCCAAAATTGCAATCTCCTAAGACTGCTTCCTGTGTGGCCAAAAAGTGGTAGAGAGGGCATTTCTTGGGTGGTTTTTTCCCTTTTGGAGACCCAAAACTTGTCAAAATTTCCTATAACTTTTTCAGTATGCATAAATTTTCATGAGGAATCCAAAAATGCAAAGTTTTCTTCAAATGGAGGTCTCCATCAAAAGCACCGAAAAAACCTATTTTTTCCCTGAAAAATTAAAAAATGCCAAAAAGTTCACCAAATTTCTTGAACTTTAGCATGAGTGATCTATGTTAAGTGCTATACTAGGCCAATGAAGCTTCAACCAAGATCTTGAGTTTATCTTTCTCTTTTTTGCTCCTCAAAGCTCTCTTTAACTTGGCTTTTAGGCTTCTTATCCTTGTCTTACAAATTTTGTTCTGGGCCAAATAGTGGTAAGCCATGTGTCGCAACATCTTCTTCTCCTTATTAGCCTTGTCCAACAGTTTTTCCAAATGAATTTTGTCCCTCTCTAACCATGATTCCCGGTCAGCCTCAATTTCTTGCTCTAGTGAAGTTAGCTTGACTTTCCTTCTTTTTGCCAATTATCAGTTTTCCCTTATGTTTGGCAGCTCCATGATTGTTTGTTTGTCCTCTAGTTGCTTGTTCTATTGCTCAATGTAGTTAATGATCCATTTAGCGCTCTCAATGTTAAGTGATAGGCTTTGGATATTAGCTTCCTGCTCCTTGATGATCTCATCCTTGAGTGAGCCCAAATCAATTTCCTCATCCTCAATCAAAATGAAATCCCTGTCTTGGCCTTTAGAAGGCCCTTCATCGTTCATTGGTTGCTTTCCTCTATCCTGTACCTACTCTGTTGAAGAAGAAGGCAAAGCCCCTTTCACCCCAGGTGAAGATAGCATTTTCCTCTTGTCTGGTGAAGAGGATGAGACCCCTTCCACCCCTGGTGGAGATAATACTCATTTGGCAGCTGCAAATAATCTTCTTGTGCCTTTCTCATAAGTGATAAACATTGGCACACTTATATGTTCGGTCTCATGAACATCTGGTTGGTTTCAAGGCCCTCCTTCCTCATGAAGCACTGATGGAATCACCTGAGGGCTTTTGAAGACATCATGTTCAATGAAAGTATCACATGAAATATTCAGCAAGCTTAGCTGATGCAAAACAACAATTTTGATCAATGAAAAATGATAAATGCTACTGAACTATTGAGGAAGAGGTTTCCTTTGCACCAACATAGCCATCTTCTGAATATTTCTGCATATGAAATAGGGGAGGTTCATCATCCTCACTCTAGTAAAGTGCATCAACAATCTAACATGATAAGTGTACAAGTGAGAAAACCTCCCTTCACAAGTGAAATATTTGATAATGAGCTTCATGAGTGGAGCATAAGTGTCTTGTAAGTATCTTGAAGGAAAGACCCTACTGATTTTCCTTTGATAACTAGCCTTAATGTAAGGCTCATAATTCTCTTTGCCCACATGTTGTCCTTCGTTCCACTTTTCTCCCACATTAGGAATACCTTTTGCTGCTGAAATAGTTCCAGGTGTCAAAGTGAAGGAGACACCAGCTAGGTTCAGCTGACCATTAGCAAGTTCATGGGGATATTTCACCCTCTCCACCATCTCACAAAACTGGTAACAAGACTAATGTTTAAAACATGTTACTGCAAGAGGGCAAGCTAGTAACTATGTGAGAGTGGTGGGCTCCTCCCGGATGTGCTTTCCTCCCTTATGTGGTTTTCTTAGTGCATGAGCCTCTTGGGAAGAATCACTGATAGTTTCATCATCCCTTTCGTAAGCTAAATTTGTTTCCATACTTGCAGATATAGAGTGTAGAATGATGTGTATTAAGAGATTTCCTCAAATATAGGGTGACTGTTGTTTTCCTTTTGGGGATAAAAGGGTTGACTGATAGTATAAGTGCAAAGGAAGGTTTTTATGATAGAAGTAGGGTTTTTAAGGAATGAAATGGTTTAGGAAAAGAGAATTAGGGTTTGGGGAATAGTAGGAAATATGTACAGGGTTTAGGGTTTGGTGATAGGGGGTAAGGTGAGAGTCAATGGGAGAGGGAAAGGGGAAGGGAATTAGGGAAATTTAGCGCAGGGGGATGGGATATGGGAAAATCATACAAGGGAGTGAAAACAGCAAGAATAACAAAAACCCTAGATAGTTTTGCAAGACAACTTTGAAGCAACTAGGGTTTGATTTTTCACCATTCAAATCACTATGATGGATGAAAAAATTCTCTTGCTAGGGCAGATGGGAGGGTGTACTTACTTGAAGAGATGATATTTGCAAACTTGGAGGCTTGGAATATCAATGAAAATTGTTTTGAAGCTTGGCCAACAGATGCGCTGCACGAACACCCAGGTGTGCAGCGCCCGTTGAAATTCCTTTGGAAAATCTCCACCCTATGTGTAGCACAGGCAGGTGCATCGCACCAGTGCCCAGCTGTGTCGTGCCGGCAAAAACTGGAGTTTTTGCTGCAAGTTTCCCTCTTTCTCCTCAAAGTGCAATTTTTCTTTTGGCTCTCTCCCACTTGCACAAAATAAGGTCTTCCAAACACTAAAGAGAATTTTATATCATCTTGACTTTAATTTTTCATTTTAGAAACCCACTTTCCTAAAGTTGAATTCACTTTGCTTTAAAAACCTTGTTTTTTACAATTTTGGCTCTTTTTGTCATTTGATGAACATGATGCTTGCATGTTTTTGTTTCTTTTGTAGTAGCTAGAGTGCTGGAGTTGACAAGGTGACCAAGGGCTGTAGCTGAAGCTTTATTACATATGAAAACATTAAAATTACATAAATTTGTACATTAAAATAGAAAAACTTTGTTTTCACCTCAAAACAGAGTTTTGAGGTAAAAACCTTTTATGAAGCAAATCATCAGTGAAATTTGTGATTTTATGAACTTGTTAAATATCCTCATGTGCCTGCTGACCTCTTATTGAGATTTTGAAGATCATGGTGGAAAACCCTAGACCTAATGAGACCTAAAACCCTAAAAATGGCTTTTGCAAATGTAAATAACCAAAATGACTGTAAATGACCTGAACTTGTGAAAATTTTCCAGCAAGTAAAGACCATGAGGGAAATTTGATAATGAACCACTTCCATCAGTTGATACATGACCTAATGGAATGCAACTGATCGGATGGGACACCTAAAATGCATGCAAAAAGAGAATTTTATCACTAATGGAGGGATGAAGATACCGACACTAACATACTTGATGCCCAGTTGGATTACAACATCCTACTAGGCCAAAGCTATATGTATAAAATTATTGCGGTCACCTCATCAGTGTTCAAAATCATGATGTTCCCCCACAATGGGAAGGTCATTACCCTTGATCAACTCACATACCATTAGAAGGCAACTTCACCCACACCATATGGCATGTTTCCCTTAGTATCCCAAGAGGTGGTCACTACTTACACTGAGCTTAGACCAGACTAATTCAAGCCATCAAACCTCCTAGGAACATTCCTAGGAGACCCTACGGTAAGATAAGAACTTGTCCCAAATATCGGAGCATCGATGTGGATGATGACTTCATCAAACACTGTGGAAACCCCAGAATCACTTCCAAACACCCCACCCCCTGCAACTAAAGAATTTAGGACCTTGTCTCAAGAAACCACCCAAAAGCAAGAACCAGTTTTGGATAACCATGTTATTACCAACCCAAATTCCTTGCCTAACTCTATCACCAATACGCCCTTCTTATATCCACAACTGGGTTTTGTCTCACACCAAGTCATCGCAATGATCACATTGCTTGACCTAGCCCTCAGAATATCAATCTGGTACTTGTCCCCCAAGGCCACGCCATCTAACACAGACTACATTGCAATAAGGTTATTCCCTATTCCTCCTAAGGAGAATAAGACACCCCATACATCGCATACCCAGGTACCCGCTACGCCACAAGAAGTGTCAATAACAGCACCAGCTAAACCAAAACCAATCCATAATAAAAAAGGAAGAAAAGGCAGAAGCCCCAAGTGCTCCCTCCTCTAGGATCCCTCAACCCTAAGCTTTGTGTGAAACCATAGGGTGTACCACCAATAAGTGCCCTAAATTAAAAGGGCTCAAAGCTCTGCTGCATGCCCCAAAAGATCATGTAAACTGTCTAACCTCTATCCAGAAGAAGAACACACCCATGCATATTAAATCATTATGCACCGATTACGCATGTGACATCTATGTAGAGTATGGGCATTATACCCATGATTCCCCCAAAGTTCCTCGATACAAAGATGTGTTAGTAGTGCTCACTCAATCCAGTTCACCATTACTCTCCATAGAGGATGGTTCTAAAAATATTTTTTATGTCGTAAGTGAAGAAGCCTCTTGCTCCTCTCATATGAAAAGTCCATCAACCTCCACCCACGGTCAAAGGTGATCTCAGTAGACACATACCTCACCATCACTTACTTGTGCTCTGTGTGATGCATTAGAACATTTAATCAACCAGTGCCTTAAGTTATGGGCATTTGACCAATTGTATCTAGTTCCCCATGTCACCCAACCAACGAGATCAAGGTATAGGTGTCACACTTGCCAAATTTGTGCCAACAACCATCATGTGCGATATTGTCCCCATATTTCTTGATTTCATCCAATGATAGGATTCATGTGACAATTTATCGCGGAGAATTCAATTTTCCTGAAGTAGAGACCAAAACATCAAGGCATTCACTGCCCTCCAAGAATGAATCATCAAGGTCCATTCTATGAATGTTTGAAGAAAATCTACTCCCAACAACTAAGCAAAATCCTTATTACATTAGCCCCCTTCAACACCACCAAAATATATCAAATCTTCCATGTGGTAACCAAGCATCAACACCCAGTACCATGAGACCAGTATGTGGAATTTGTACTGATACTACTCATACCAGTAAATCATACCCTATGTTACACACATTTCAACAGCTTAGGATTCAACACCAGCATACCATGGAAGAAGCTTCTCTTGCCCTTTGTACACCAATGAGAGAGTGAGAGCTTCCTCCATAAAATCTGCAACCACCTATAGTTGATATTCTTCCACCACCTAATGCTAACGACACACAATATCATATACAATTTATTTCCTCATCCATAGGAACCATGATTCATGCAGTTTTCTCATCATTTTTTGGTGTCGAGACCAAAATGTCCAACCTAATAGTGGTGCCAACTCCACCGATGCAAAACCATCCAATCTTCACCTTGTCAACCTCTCTAGGTTCTATAGCTTCAACTGAAGAGTCATATTCGTGCTTGTCAACTAGCACAACCAAGTCTACATCTCAAGACCTGGCCCACTCCCACTCAAACTTGGATAATATTTTCCACTCAGATGAAGATATTCTCGAGGCCATGACTAAACCAGAATTTACTTGGGATGCCATGCATCATCGTTTGTCTTTTCTACTTGAAAAAACATTTGCCCCTAACACCAATAAAACTCATGACATTTTCACCATTGAAACAAAAGAATTTATCCCCTCAGGAAAAGTGGATTGGTTCAAAAAGCCTATCCTAGCACTATTGGGTTGTGTTATATTCTTTCCACGACTAGCCCACGTAGTTAACTAGGGGGTTAGAGGGGGGGCAGAGCCTCCCCTTCGTTACGTCGATTGTGTAGTGGGGGGGTCACAGGGGGCGCAGAAACCCACCTGTCAAGGGGGTTTGAGGGGTGCAGGTGCCCCCCTCTATGGGGTCCAAGGCAGCGCTAGGGGGGAAAAAAATTTGGACCCTATATTAGGTGGGGCGAACCTACCTATGGTTTTGTGCATGGTTTCCGCGCATGGTTTTGGGCACGATGGTTTTCGGTCCATGGTATTGGATGATTCGACATTTATATATATGTATTGTAACATTGAAAGGAACATAATTAAAAATCATGCTGGTAGTCCCAGTTTTGGGATCCAGGGGAAAATCTCTGTGTATATGTGTTTTATGTGTTATGCTCTCACATTGTTTATTTTTTGTTCTTAGAATTCGTATGAAGGTAATTTATGTACGAGGTTAAAACCTACATTTGGTATCAAATTTTTTTTGGCTTCAAGGTGACGCCTTTGTTACTGAGGCGTTTTGCTTGGGCTTATGGTAGACCCTGTTCAGTGGGAGATCTGTGGGATCGATTCTGGTGGTGAAAGAAGATGGTGAGCAGTGGAAAGAGAGATATCGAGAAATTTAATGGTTAGAGTTTTGAGCTATGGAAACTCAAGATGGAGGATATGTTAGTGGATAAAGATCAATGGATTGTGGTAGATCCAGGTACTAAACCAACGAGAGTGTCTGATGAAGAATAGAAGAAGTTGGATCGGAAGGTGAAGAGCACAATACGATTGTGTGTCTTAGATTTAGTATTGTTGAATGTATCAGGGGAAGCTACGACGAAGGCTTTGTGGGACAAGTTAGGGACTTTGTACCAATCTAAGTCTCTGGTGAATAAATTGTTCCTACGGAAAAAGCTGTATAACCTGAGGATGAAAGATGGAGACTCAATGATAGAGCATCTGAAAGCATTTAATACTATGGTAATTCAATTATTATTTGTTGATATTAAAATTTCAGATGAAGATAAGTGCATCAGTTTTTTGTGTTCTATACAAGATTCGTGGGATTGTCTAGTTATTGCAATAGGTAGCAATGCAACCACCTTGCAGTTTGATGAAATAGTCTCATCCTTGATGACATAGGAGATGAGATGAAAAAATATGGAGAGCCAGAATGGTGATTCCTTGTCTGTATGAGGACAGTCCTAGAATAGAAAAAAAAATAAGACATCTAGTGGGAGATCTAAATCTAGAAGGAGATCTAAATCTCTAGGAAAAAATGTAAAGGTGGTGTGCTAGAATTGTGGAAAGGAAGAGCACTATAAAAGGGAGTGTAAATCTAAAGCTCTTGAAAAAGAAAAGGGATCTGATGATGCTTCTCCTGCATAAGTGAAAACCACCTCAGATGAAGGTGGGGATGTGTACTTGGATTCTTCAAGTACACATGTGGATCATGAGGCATGGTTGATTAACTCAGGTTCATCCTTTCATTTCACTCCCCATATAGAGTGGTTCTGCGAGTATGAGAAATATGATGGTGGTAATGTCTTCTTAGGGGATGCTAGGAAGGCTAGAATCATTGGTCATGGAAAAGTAAAGTTGAAGTTGCAAGGTGGAAGGGTTAGAACACTTTTGGGTATTCTGCATATTCCTACATTGGCCAAAAATCTAATTTCTGTAAGCAAGCTGGATGATGCAGGTGTCAAAATAGTGTTTGAGAAAGATACATGCAAGATGGTTTAGGGAGCACTGGTATTGATACGGGGAGTTCAGATTGGAACTTTTAACAAGCTGCAAGCTAGCATTGTTATTGATGGGTGCAACAATTCTGTGGTTCCTGAAAGTGGAGCAGAAAATTTAGTGGTCTCTAGAGAAAAGACCATGTTATGGCATCAAAGGCTTGGACATATTGGAGAGAAGGGCTTTCGAGTACTTCATGGTAAAGGTATGGTGAAGGTATGACTAATAGCTCTCTGTATTTTGATTTCTATGAAGGTTTTGAATATGGGAAGCAGAATCTGGTGAGTTTCCACTCTGGTGGTAAGAGGGTGAAACAGATATTAGAGCTTGTGCATAGTGATGTGTTTGGATCTGTGAAGTTTCCATCACTTGGTAAGTATGTGTACTATGTATCATTTATAGATGACTTCTCAAGGAATACATGGATATATTTCCTTAAGAATAAATTTGAATTCTTTGACAAGTTTAAATCATTTAAGGCTCTAGTGGAAAACCAGACAGAGAAGAAGATAAAGGTGTTGAGGACAAATAACGGTGGAGAGTTTTGTAGCAAGGAATTTGAAGAATTCTATAAGAAGTGTGGTATATCATGACATAAGACTACTCCATACACCCCTAAGAAAAATGGAGTTGCAGAAAGAATGAACAAGATGTTGATGGAAAGGGCAAGAAGCATGCTTAGTGGTGCCAGGTTAGGACAAAAATTTTGGGCAGAGGCAGTGGTGACAACATGTTACCTGGTCAACAGATCACCTTCATCAGTGTTGGAGGATAAAACTTAACAAGAGGTATGGACTGGTAAGAAACCCTCTCTTTCACATCTAAGGGTATTTGGATGTGATGCATATGTACATGTTCCAAAGGAGAAAAGAAAAAAGTTGGATAGTAAATTTGGAAAGTGCATCTTTATTGGGTATAAGGAAGGTTTAAAGGGTTATAAGCTTTGGAATCCAGTAACAAGGAAGGTTGTGTACAGCCGAGATGTGGTGTTCAAAGAGGTGAACGATGTTATTAAACATGAAGTCCCATCAAAGGAACCTGAGAAGATAGAGTTTGAGCTAAAGGAGGAAGAATTTGACTCTACAACAGAAGAGGAATTAGAAGATGAAGAGCCACAAACTCTGGTTGTGAGAAGATCAGTTCAAGAAAGAAGGCAACCAGAAAGGTATAGTCCATCTGCTTCCTATTCAAATTTTGCTTTATCTATTACTGATGATGATCCCAGAATTGTGAAGGAGGCAATAGATTCAGAGGATGGCAAACTCTGGAAAAAGGCCATGGTTGATGAAATCGCATCTTTGCACAAAAATGAGGCTTGGGATCTGGTGGAGTTTCTGGCTGGAAGGAAAGCCATTAGCAGCAAATGGGTGTTCAAGAAGAAGACAAACGCAGAAGGAAAGGTGGAGAAATACAAAGCTTAGTTGGTAGCAAAAGGTTATTCCCAAGTGTCGAGAATTGATTTTGGTGATATTTTTTCTCTTGTTGCCAAGGTAGCTT
>APFE030698821.1:0-16697 GCA_000404065.3 Pinus taeda | reverse complement strand
TAGTTAACCGGGGGGTTAGAGGGGGGGCGAAGCCCCCCCTTCATTCCGCCGATTGTGCAGTAGGGGGGTCACAAGGGTTTGAGGGGGGTGGGTAGCCCCTCTGTACGGGGTTTAGGGCAGCACCCCGAGGAAAATTTTTTTGGACCCTATATTAAGTGGGGCGAACCTACCTATGGTTTTGTGCATGGTTTTCGTAAGTGGTTTTCGGCACAATGGATTTTAGTCCATGGTATTGGATGCTTCGACATGCATATATATGTATTGTAACATTGAAAGGAACATAATGAAAAATCAAGCTAGTAGCCCTGGTTTTGGGATCCAAGGGAAAATCTCTGTGTATATGTGCTTTATATGTTATGCTCTTGCATTATTTATTTTATGTTCTTAGAATTCGTATGCAGGTAATTTCTGTACGGGGTTAAAACCTACAAGCACCTGAAGCATTTGAGGAAGGGAACATATCCAATATTTCATCTACCATTAAGGTGAATATTTCAAAAAATACTAGCAAACTCGAGGAAATCTCCCTGGGGGCAACATTCTCCCCTAAATAATTAGTCGGATACACATCCCTATTCCAAGAATAGAGAGATATTTTTGCATGGGACTACTCAGAGATGATAGGACTTAGTCCCACCATAGTGGAACATCACATTGACACATGGTCAGATGACCATCTTATTCGCCAAAAATAATTCCAATTTCATCCCTATCAGGTAGCAACAATTAAGCAAGAAATCTATAAACTTCACAAAGTTGGATTTATCTACCCAATATATTACACATCTTGGGTTTCCAACCCTATACCCATCATGAAAAATTAGGGCACCATTTGCGTTTGTACTGATTTTAGGGACCTAAACAAAGCATGCCCTAAAGATAATTACCCAACACCATTCATCAATTAAGTCATCGATGCTTGCGCCAATCATGAGGCCTTATCATTTATGGATGGGTTCTCTAGGTACAACCAAATTCAGATCCGTCATACAAATCAGTACAAAACAACACTCACTACCCCTTTGGTGGACATTTTCATACCAATTCATGCCCTTTGGTCTTAAAAACATCGACGCCACTTTCCAGCAAGCCATGAACTACATCTTCCATGCTCTAGCTCACCTCATCCTCGCATATTTGGATGATCTCACAGTACAATCCAAGAACCAAACCAACCATTTAGAAGACATGATCCAAATATTCCACCAATATAACCTATGCTTGAACCCTCTCTAGTGTGTGTTTTAAGTCAACAATGGAATGCTTCTAAGATTCATTGTTTCCCATCAATGGATTAAAATAGACCTCTCTAAAAGTCCATCGGTTCCTAGGTTTACTAATTCGTAGTTCAGAGTTGGACTGTAGAGCTTTGAATTGGTAGACCTTTTAAACCAATTTTTCAAATCGTATAAGTCTTCTAACTTAACCACCGATTTAGGTATAGCATTATCAGTGCTATTTTTTTGTATTTGTCGATCGTGATGGTCTTCGTTAATTATTTGATTGGAGTAGGATCCTTCAAAAGTGAGGAAATTTACGATATCAAGATCGTCATTGAATACTCTCCAATTTGTAATGTTGTCAAGGATGGACGGTCTAAAGATTAATTCTATTGAGAATCTATCTGGACTAAAATATTCAGAGGGAATAAGCTTAGAGGCTATGTTAGCCAAAAGGTCTGCGCTTGCGTTTTGGAGTCTCGGGATTGAAGAAATATGAAATGCTATGCAATGCTCAGTCAGATCTTGTACTAAAGATTGATAGTGTTTTAAATGACCTGATAAGCAATGTATAGTGTTACGTACCTGTTTGACGAAAATCTCAGAGTCTTCGAAGACTTGAAGATACTTGACGTTCAACCCGATTGCTTTGTACAGGCCTTGCACCAAGGCCTCGTATTCTGCTGTATTGTTTGTGCAATCGAATTCGAGTCTGCATGTAAGCATGGTCTTATTTCCTTCTGGAATAATCATAACACATCCTGCTCCTGCTCCTTCCTTAGATTTAGAGCCATCAAACTATAATTTCCAAAACAAAGATGTATTTACAAGTTTATCTAAAAAATTAACACACTTTGAACTATCAGTTTGGGAAAAAATTTCGACTTGGGACAAAACTGAATTTTCTAAGTAGGGTGATGTGTGAGGATTGAAATTGACGAGAAAAGAATCTATTGAGTAATTGCCTATGATACTGCTGTTATACGCTACTGTTTCATTTTCTCCCTCTAATTCCGTTACTATGTACGTCTAGTGTAATTCTCGTTCAACCTTTACCTGATTTGGTTTATCATTGTAGGGTAGCCACATGTGCGACCAGTCGGTTGTGAAGTATCCATGGAGTTTTTCGGACCAATCTCTGCTAAGAATTAGGCCATAGAATTCTGGGATATTAGCCACTAGAATGTTAATAACCTGACATATCTTCAGGTTGGATGACAATCTTATGGTTACTTGATTAAGTTCACCAATCACTTCGACTTGAGATCGATCAAGTTGAACTATGCGCACTGCGGATTTTTGTGGTTGAACATTAAACTTGGCACATATTGATCTGGGTAAAATATTCGTTGAAGCCCCAGAATCTACCAAACAATTGTGCACATTTTTATTGAAAATTTCATAAGTGAGAAGAAACGGGGGAGTGTGAGATCTTGATCTTCCTCCAATCAAGGCGATGTCGTTTGGATCAATCTTATTGATCGCATTAGTTGGAGGTCCTCCCATGTTGTGGGAATCTTGAGAGAGTACAACAGTAGGCAAAGATGCAATAGGCACAGCATGTAATTCTTTCATCATTATCTTCTGTTGATGTTTCAATTTGCTCAATTCGTAAAGGGTAATATTAGCCCTAGTCTATTTCATGTCATCAATAATATTGTAATCCATTTCATCCGACATTTTCAGTGTTTTTGATGGAGTTGTTTGATCTGCTTGGACTGGGCTAGATTGAGTCGCTTTAGTGGTCGTTTTCTTTGTTGCAACTTTATCTTTTGTTGGAGGACTTGCACTCTTCTGCTTAGAGGTATTTTGGGGAGGATCAAGCTGATTTTTTCTTCGTGTGCTAACTGGAAATACTTCTTGATCTTCTTCTTGTGGGAGGATGAAATCCCACATTCCTTGTAATTCCACAACTTCTTCGTCATCAGTCTGCCCTTCAGTGGCACTTTCTTCTTCTTCCTCTTCCTCAGATTCAGCATTTGAAATGGCATTGGGTGGTTTTGCATCCGTTGAAGGACCTTTTTTAAAAGCTCTGTAGGGTTTTTTTGAAGAAGTTTCTACTACTTGTTTTTTTATGTCAACCATCTCATTAGACATGGTCTTTAAAACTTTCTGCAATCCTTACAAATCGAAAGGGTCTTTTCCTTGTTTCTTTTTGGAGTCTTCTTTGAAGGTGACTTTTTTAGATTTGCGTTCCTCTATTGCGGATCTCTTTTCCAGGGCTATTACGCACTTCTCTACTGCTATCACCTCTGTCATGTTTTCAACTAAGGTTGTTTTATTTGCTCTATCCACGAAGATTGTTGTGTTTGATGGTAAAGCAGTAATATACCATTCACATCGTACTTCTTTGTTGGGTTGGGAAGCAGTGGGAATTTTGTTGAGAATTTTATTGAACTGTAAATTGAAATCTTTGATAGGCTTTTTAGCCTCGACTTTAAGATTGGATAGGTCATTGATTAACGTTGTCGTTGATCTGTCATCACCAAACTTGGTAAGGAATTTATTCTGGAAGATATCCCAACTTGTGATAGACCTGGACAGTACTGAAAAGTACCATGACCTGGTTGTCCCTTGCAGTGTATAGGGAAAAAGCTGAACAACAACGTCTTCACTAGTAACTCCATTGAGATTGATAGAAAGCATGAAATTTTTTATGTGTTCTTCTGCTAGCATGCCTGCTTCTGGATTGAATTTGGGCAGCCATTTCTCAGGATGTGCCGGTATTTGACTCAAGGGCGCAGGCATTAAAACTGCCCCAGGGTTGTTCCATGGAGACTGGGCCATCATTGAGCTGCTAGTAGAGGAAAGTGCAGAAGATGATCCCTGTGGCTGGGAAGATGAGGATACTATGATCGTAGATGATTGAAGAGGGGTTGTGGGAGTTCCGGTAGATGGATGGATGATGGTTTGGAATGGAGGTGTGGGTGGTTGACTTCGCGGTGGGGTAGTTGAAATGGATGATGTAGACGAAAGAGTCTCACTGTCAGACTCATGCGGTAATTTCCTCACTCTTTTCCTGGTGGGAAGAGGCAACTCAGTTGGCTTAATGCCAAATTTTTCACTCTTTAACCTGGTTAGGGGTTGAGCATGATTGTACTGCGAAGTCACACTACTTTGAGATTTATCAGACCTCTGAGGAGAAATGAAAAATCCCTGAAGTTTGTGAATCAGAGATTCAACTTCAGGAGGTTCAATGGTAGATTGGTCTGAAATATTAGGGTGTGTAGCAGCGGTTGATACTCGAGCGACTTCTTACTCTGGATTTAAACGTACTGGGGAAGTCGGGGGAGATGATGCGGGCGATTTACTCTCAGAATGGTATTTAGATTTTGATTTATGTGCCATTCATAGTTCAGGCCCTCCTTCTAGTGCCAAATATGTTGAAGCCCCAAAAATCAGGTCGACAACAAGGGGATACCCACCCGGTCCGGACATTGGTTGGTAGCTCCTTATCCGTTTGGTATAGCGGGTCCAACTGGGGATAATGGGACCAGTTTCCCAATCTAAGGGTGTGTGTGTGTGTAGAATCGGATGTTGCTGATCTAAAAGTTCCTATCTAAAATACTTTAATCTGACTCTATGCTATTGTAATCTAATGAAAATAAAACATCTAATCTATGCTAACCTGGGATGTAATTCTTCTATTATGCGATCTAAATATATTTCAAATAATAGCTGGTAATAAATATCATTCAGCGATTATAAGAATGAAAATCAATTAAGATGAACCACTTTGCATTAAAAGTTAGGAAAAACAGTTGTGAACAACATATCACATAATAAGTTATTCACATATTAAACATAAATAAATGGCTCCACCGTACAAAAGTGCCAAATGGTAACACAAACATTAATGTAATAACATATAAACAACTAAAAATTTTATATTGCTTTAAGAATATAAGCAGAAATGGTCAAGAGATAAAAGTACCATTTATGACTGGTCCTACTCATAAGCTTCAAGCAACAATGATTTATCTCTCCTTGTTCTAATATCTACTAAGAGTACAGAAGTGCAACATCAGTAGCAGATACCAAATGCAAACATCAATAAATCTTGATCCGTTCATTCATCAAAAACTCCTTTGAGGGTGCAAAAGTGCATGTTCTGAGGACAAATTTTTGACAAATTTCTGGACCCTTCTCTAAATGCACGAGAAGGGTTTAAATACTACTAACTAAATAACTTAATTACATAAATTTAGGATACGGTTGACCGCCCTTTTTCTAAGAAAACTTATTTCTAAAAAATCGAATCTAATTCCTAACTATTTCTGCTTTTGCTCCTTAATGTTGCAAGCATTCAACATTTGCCTGGGAATAGTCGGTCAGTTGCCTTCTGCTTTTGTTTGAGTTAAGAAAACAGAAATGGCAAGTGCTGGCACCATTCTTTAGTAAACTAGAAGATATTTTTGGGAATCATCCTCTGGCTGGGTGAATTAGCTGCGTATATACTTGGTAATGACCAAAATTTCCCTCAAATTGCTTCTGCCTTTGCTATCTTGATTTTCGGACTTGCGAATGACTAAGCAAGTTAGGGACCTTGCTTTCTGAACAATTTTCTTAGCGCATCAAAAACTACCTCCGTTCTTTGATCTAGGCCTTTCTGGTGTGTTTTTCGCCTTTAGCGCCTTTTCCTTTACCGGGTATAAGCTTCAGGATTTTTTGTAAACATGTTGCTTTTGTGAGCTTTTGACCGTGAGTGTTGAGTTGGCTATTGATGTCAGCCTCTGTTCAGAAATGCTCTGGAATCTGTAGTTCTGTTGCATGAGGTATCCATTTATGAGGGCATCTCTTCTCTGTCTCCGAGCGTTGACGCTTTCCCTTTTTCTTTAGATGCTTTCCTGTTTTTCATTCTTGCAGTTCATGCAAAGGAAAAGAGTAATGACAATAAATATTGACACGAAAGATCTAAGTTCTACAAATGTATAAAATAATTCCACCCATTGTGAACTGACTCTTCGACAAACACAAAACTGTCCTTCATTAACACTTTGGCGTACATTCATTGATTTTCTTTAAGGTGCACATCCAATTTTTTGGTTTACTGACAGCTTTTCTTGAATGTTGAGCTGAGGAAAATTTTCGATGGGCGATTTCTGCAACTTGCATTACATTATCGCGTTATCGCATTTTGTCAAGATTGTGATATCGCAGATTGTAGCATCGCAGCATCGCGTTTATCGCAAGATCGAAGATCGTGTTAAATCATTGTGTGATGTTTATGCGATGTTGCGACATGCGATGTCGTATATCGACCACCGAAGATTTCTTAAGATCTTCATTTATGGGCGCTTCTTAATGTATGCGATGTGATGAATTTCGGGTTGCTTTTTCGCAGTTTTTATTGTGCTCATAAAGAAATGTTCTACTCTCTTCTCGCGATGCGATATATTTTTAAGGAGTATAATACAAAAAAAAAATGAATTTTTTACTAAGGGTCCCCACTTGTTTTATGTTATTGCTAATACTAAAGAAGGAGGGGGGTTGTTGGTGGCCACAACAGATAGGTAGTGTGAGTAATCTGCCCAAGATCATAAACCAAAACTAGTGTCATTAAAAGAGATAAAATTCCTTATGCACTCATACTACTGGGACCACTCCAATAAAAGTGGAGCTAAATACGAGACAGCATTGGACTGTAAGTGAAGGTAGCCTACCTTCACTTACAACTCCTTTGGGTATTCTGTGTATTGGGGATCCCTTTGGGGATTTCGGAGCTGAGACGGGGACTCAGGTATCCTGCCTACACAGCGTACTATATATGACTATGTCCCCCCCTGTAGTATCTGTGATCTGAGGTATCCTTAGTGGCCATACTTTTAGGGACTTACACAAGGTGACTGGGGTAGGCTACCTTGGTACCTAACACAGATGGACCTACATTGTCTTCAATTTTTGGGAGGGTGCTCGTCTTCACGAGAGTACTTGGCCCCTCAATATAAGGTTCGAGTAAAGCTCTAGAGTAACTATAACTATACATTTGGCCAACATTCTCTGTTATTCATTGTGATACTGGGTTTCATCTCTAGTGATCAGTGCTTATCAGACAGGTTCATTTCCCTCTATTTGTTGATTGTTTCAATTAGTATATTTTTTTATTTTTTATTTTTTATTTTTTAGGCACCTGAGTGTTATCATTGAGACTTTAATAAATATCATGATAAAATTTATTGATAAAAATTAACAGTCACCGTGGCTACATCCGGCCCTTGTCATCAATCTAGATTATTGTTAGGACTTCCTCCACTCATTGTGGGAGATCCGCCGAGCTCCAGTGAACTGGATTCCCCATCTTCGGGAAATCAATCTCTAAGATCTCACATAGAATCTATTTGGACAACCGATGATTCAAACTTACCGGAGGATTTCTTCCTCCCTATAACCCTCTGATCATGAATCCGTTGGACCCACTCTTGGTTCGCGTGGCACCTTTACCCCCTGTGTCTTCAGTTGGAACATTTCCATCCATCCCGTCGACGACTAACAGATCATGGAACTTTTTGGACACTTTTGGTCCCCCACCACTTCCCCAGTCAATAATAACCACCACGCCATTGATGGTGAACCCTGTTATCCCATTTGTCCACGGTACAAACAATCACATGACACCCTCCACAAGTGGAACCCATCTTGTGCCGGCTCCACCCCTTAGTGTCAAACTCTACACCTTCGACAAGTGCTACATACAACGCTCCTTATAATGCTCAATATAGCATAGTTAGCATGGGTCTCTTCAACCAATAATATGGTTGGCATCCATTGTATAGTTCTAACCCCCAGATTCATGTATCTTGGTGCATTCCCAATATGCATATACTGGTCGAGAACGTAACAGTTCCCCCTCCATTTTTAGGCATGCATGGTCAGTCATTGATTGACATGAGCACTCCTTATGTCAGTCAAGGACATATGGCTAGTTCTGTGAGTGGCAGGAATCCTCAAGGAGGTCCCAACCAATCCATGGGGGCACCCTACTCACAACCTCAAATGAGTCAAGGGGGCACTGCTTATCTTGGGGGCAATGCTATACCCCAACATCACAATCCCCATGGAAATCCACATTACAATGCCATACCCCAAGGAAAATACTATACCACATAGCGTATGTATAATATTGGGACTCAAACGATGGGAAGACCGCAAGGATCCTCAATTCATATGTCATCGCCTTGGTCTGAGTCAGGGGTATTGCACACTCTTCCTTTTTTGGCAACATTAGATATCCCAGACTTGTACAAAATTACAAATGACCCCATCTATCATACTTACTCTGGCCACCAATCCCACAAAAAATACCAACAAACATTCCCAAGTTCAAAGGGAAACAAGGGGAGGATCCGTGTACCCATATCACCACCTATCATCTTTGGTGTGTTTCTAACTCCATGGTAGATGATAGTATCCGGTTACATATTTTTCCCTACACCCTTACTAGCAACGTAGCCAAGTGGTACATCGAGTTACCACATGCATCAGTAAATACCTTTGACGCTCTAGCAATGGAATTCTTAACAAACTTCCAGCTACCCATCCGCTATGAGTGGGGCGGAACTCCTCACTTCATTACATCAGGATACCACCACCCACATCTCTGATCATATACATGAATGGAGATGTAGGCAGAGGTTAGTCAAAGCTCCCCTCCTAGACTATCTCTTAGCGGACTGGTTCTGCAAGTCCCTACTCCCCCAAATCGCTAAGAATGTCACCTTAGGTGGTGCGGTCATAGAAGACCAATCCATACATCATGCCAAACACTTAGATATGATATATTCACAGTCTGGCACTCTTTACGATGTAATACCCAATGCCCCATGCAACTCCAATGCTTCCACTACTCATCACCTTGGAGCGCACGCCGATGGGATTATCGATGCAAACTCTGGGGCTACTGTAAAACAACTCAGCGATCACATTGCCTAGATGTCAATGGACCCCTCTACCAAATCGACTGCTCTTCCTATCACCTCGAAAAACTTTGTGCAGTATACACAAAAACTCGATGGTAAGAACGAGAAGAATAAGAAAAAGATCGCTCCTTCTAAGGAGCAGTCAACAAAGTAGCAAAACCCAAAGAAGAAGTTCGTTGCACCTCCTGACGATGGAAAGGATAAACCCGCCAGATTCCCTTGCAAAATCTATGTTGAAGACCACATGACCTATTGTTGCCCGCGTCTTCAAGAATGCACATATTTCATTGCTAAAAAGGACACCGGAAGGACCCCTACTGTCCTGAATAATCCTTTCCCTACTCAGTAGCAACAACACCTTATTGGAAACCAACCCCAACCCCCGCAAGGGGGCAATGGTGGTTCACATCATCCTTCAGCTGGTGAAGGACCCTCTACCGTTTAAACCTTTGAAACAGTAGATCTACAAACCAGAGCCAAACCTTATGGAGCTCCTATCACTCATGCAGAGGAACCTTCCTCAAGTCAAAACCCACCGCCGCTTAACGATCTTCATATCAAAAGGCTAGCTACTAACCTTGTGATTCGCCCCCCTAAAGGGGCACTTCAACACACAACGCACAATACATCAGCACATGCCGCCCAAAACTACAACATTGTAGAAGACTTGGCACAAGCGTCGTCAACTATGTCGGCACTCGAATTATTACAAACATGTCCAACACAAAGGAAAGCTTTGCTTTTGGCCATTGGTAGTATCGACCCACAGGATTCCATGCTTGCAATTTTCGACATGGAAAAGTGTAAACCTCCCCTTTCTCACCAGCTTGCATTTCAGGTGCAAATATTTTCTAAAGGTAAAGGTATACATAGAACTACCATCGATGAAGGTGCTTCTACCTGCGTCATGTTGGCTTCATGTTGGCTCGCTTTAGGTTCTCCAACCCTATCCCTGCCGTCGAATTCACTTAAAGCTTTCAACGGCCACACTCTCATCCCAAAAGGTTACCTAGCTAGCTACCCCATCACCTTGAGTGGGAAAACGGTAACGGTGGATATTGAAGTCGTGGATCATAAACTCGACTATAATCTGCTTTTGGGCCACAATTGGACTTGTGCCATGAATTCCATTGTGTCTTTGGGCTTCCGTATCATCTTATTTCCCTTAGATGGAAATATAGTCACAGTGGACTAGTTGTCCTTAGATTACTCCCCATTACCTAGCAGCTCTGTAGCCTTAGTGGGTGGTGTACATGACTCTTACATCAGTATCAGTACTGGTTTATTAAAGGGATCTTCCCTTATGGCTTGTTTCCTTCTTCTGTCACCAAAGGTTCCACAGATGGTCAATATGGTTTCATCCATTCCTCAGGAACTGACCGATCCTTGGATCCTACCAGCCCCTTCAGACATTAACACTTATAGAGAACAAATGTTGTTGTCACCGGCTGAATTGGCCTACGAGGCCATTCAATCTATATCCGAGTGTCTGGTCACTTTGGTCACAGCCAATGGTACCACTGCCCCTCCCATAACTACTCCTTCTTTCGATCCCCTCAATCAGGTCATACATATGGACGAAGCTATTAGAGGGATCATGAGTTTAGAAGAGCGACCTTGGGAGGACTCACACCATCATGTTTTGATATCTAATTCAGACATGATGCCTCTTCAAATCCTATCATCTAACGCACCTAAAATCATTTCCTCACCATATACGACTATCCAAACTTTGGACTCGGAAAGAAACATGGGAAATCTTTCAACAACATTGCTCATCGATATTTCAATCAAGACAGGCATCATGTAAAACATACAAATTGGAGCCAATCGCAATCCTGAGGAAATTGAGAGCTTCACCTACCCTTTTAAGGACTTCCGCGATGTTTTCCCTTGGTCTTATGAGGAAACGCGTGGCATAGACCCTTATATTTCAAGCATGAGATCAAGAAGTATCGAGCATTCCTTTTATAGTATTTTTCTTGCTCGTTAATCCGAAAAAACCTCGAGTCTCCTTCTTTTGGCTCATTAAACTACCACGAAGAAGAACAAGTGTTCTTTTTATGGTATTTTTCTTGCTCGTTAATCCGAAAAACCTTGAGTCTTGTTCATTGGGCTCGTTAAACTACTACAAAGAAGATATGAGCGCTTTTCTTTTATGGGATATTTCTCGCTCTCAAAAAAAAATTTGAAAAATCCTCGAGTTTTTCATCATTGGACTTGTTTAACACATATGACAATGGTTCGAGCAACTCTTTTTCACTCTTTTTCTAGCTCATTACTAAAAAATATCATTAGAGCATTCTTTTTAGGCACTTTTTTCTCACTCATAAAACTAAAAAAATCCCAAGTTTTTTCTTTAGGCTTGTTAAACATTTATAAAGATGACCTGAGCATTCTTTTAGGTACTTTTCTCACTCGTTAAAAATCCCAAGTTTTTGTCACCGGACTCATTAAAAATCTACAGCAGCAACCAGAGCAATTGCTTTTTTGGGACCATTTCTCACTCTTTAATTGAAAAAATCCCCAAGTTTTTCCCCTTCTTTGGGCTCGTTAAATCTATGAAGAAGGAATGAGAATTTCTTTTACCTCTTTTTCCTTGCTCAATAAACTATAAAAGATACCTTGAGTTTTCTTCATTTGACTCGTTAAATTTTGATGAAGGTATTGAGTTTATCGTTGCGCAACTCATTAAAAATTCACGATGAAAAATGAGTTTAGTACATCTCCTCGTACTCGTAAAAAAATGAGGTCAACATCTATTGAACATAGGTTTCTCTTTATATGAATTCAATAGATTAACTTACGAAAAAGTAACCGATCTGGGTATAATATTAACCTTTTGTCGCACCCAGTTAACAACAATGACAAAGGGACCACTCTGGAGTCGTTCTTTACGATCTTTTCAGACTCTCTAAATATGAAAAGACCACCGAGTTGTCTCGTGTGGACTCATGAAATTAAACAAACAAGATATAGAGTCACTCTTTTTACAATCCTTTTCAGACTCTCAAAACATGAAAAGATTGACGAGTTTGCATGTCTGGACTCATTAAACTAATCAGATAGGGCATAGAGGCACTCTTTTTGCAATCCTTTTCAGACTCTTAAAATATGAAAAGATCGATGAGTTTACCCATCTAGACTCACTAAACTAATCATATGGGGAAAGTAGAAAATATAACTGCATTCAGTATTAGAAAGAGTGGTTTGGTAGCAGTCGTTCCCTTAAACATGGCACTGCCTCAGATAAACCTTCCTTGTGACGGCCTCTTAATATGAATCCTACCATCCTATGAGTTTTAGCCTAAATACCTCGATGTTCTTGCATCTCTATATCCTAACACACTTTGGTGTTCATGAGTCTAGTGTTGCATGGTTAAAACCGTTGTCATGCCTTCTATTGTTCAAGGGTTAACCTTTTGTTTCCTCCATTAACCCATCAAGCATATCCTTTCATCATGCCCTTTGTCGTTTAGGCCCAATGCTCAAATATTACTCAAAAAACAAATCATTCTTGTCCCGTTTCGTGTCGATTGATGTAGGACACATTATTGCTTACCTTTTGACAGGTATCTTCCTATCGACTTCAACATTCTATCTAGGAAGACAAACCAGAAAGACATTCAGTGCCTTGGTACTTACAAACATTAGTGGAGGGTCACCTTGTGTTTGATCAAGGGTTCTCATTATTGGCTCCAAGTTAAGTGATTCTACGAGTGTTCGATGACAAAAACATCTTTCACGCTCGTTAGATTGTACTATGCATCTTGGAGACCATCACCATTATTGGTGGCCTTCCTCACGTCTGTTAACGGTCTCCATTATTGACTGGTAATCAAATGATTTCGTGCATGTTTGAGATCAACGCATATATTCACATGTATTGATCTATGTTGTTCGGTGAAGCGAAAATCAAGACCTTGGGTAGAGGCTTGCATCACTTAGCATTGTTTCCTCTCCCAAGTTGCATATATTGTTTTTTGGAGATAGCTCATCAGAATGATCCTATTATGACACCGGATCCACATTGTGCTTATCGGTGGCCAACATTTGCATATCTCTTTGATGAGAAAATCACTCTGACATAGCTACTAAGCATGGGAATGCCTGACTCAGGACATGATTTTAGTCGTTTTATATATATGTGTTGTATCAGGTTTCCCGTACCGCTCAAAGCTATGATCTTCTCTCTCTTTTTGTCAAAGAAGGAAAATTATAGTTAAGTAAAGTATTTTAGCCATCATCGTAGCCTTTGATCTCATACTTTAGGTGGCATCTGTTATATAGCAAAATGACCCCCTCATTAGCTCAGAGGGGAAAGACATGATAGTTGAAGCAAAGACCAAGATCACAAGCCTTGTTTCCACACTAATGTTGGCTAAACACTAAAAGCATGCTTTATAAAGCTTCTTTGTAAGCCTAAGGGAGCATTAGTGACCCTACTAACTCTACTTGTTGGTTCGAGGATAGTGTTAGTGGATCCTAATGAGCATCTAGAGGTCAAAGGAGCGAATTGACTCATAAATATCTCTATATTCCCTCCTAAATCTACTCAGAAAAGCAAGGAAACATCTAAATTTCAACCTATTTGTGGGATTCCTAAATCCTAATGAAGGAGGCAAATGGGAAAGTGATCAAAATCATGGCAACATCATTGCTTTTACCTTAAGAGACTCATGGAGGAACTTGGCAACCCTAACTCGATTGCTACATAAGCAAAGCTAGGGCTATTGTGAGGGAGGTCAGATCATTTGAAAGGATAGCTTACTTGATTGACAAGCATAGTCTCAAATCTAAGAATAAGAAGTCGTAAGAAGGGAGAGAGAGAGAGGAGCTGGAGGGGTAAGGGAAGGCTGATGCAATAGATGGTTGTAATCACTCTTCTGACATTAATATAGAACTATAGTTATACTATCTACTCTTTGGTGTTGGTACTATCATTCATTTAGTTGTTTGTCCAATACCTTTTAGCATGAGTAGCTTATTTATGTGTAACTAGATGTCTTTTATATATTCATGTATTAGTTATCAGGGTTGTATGTTGTGATTATGCTTATCTCTTCTATGTGCATGACTTGATCTGGATCTGGCTCAGGGGACTTCCGCTTAGCTGTATTGTGCTCTCTAGAAAATCTACACGGAGGCTTGAGGTAATGAATATGTCTTACTTTGATAGTTAGTTATTGTTTATGGACATGCATGTAAACTTTATGACAGCTATAGATAATCTTACAGTCTTCCAAGGGTCCCGGGAAGACCCTTAAGGGTATCTCCATTCTCCATACACTGTGCATTTTATCCTACAGTAGCATGTAATGGTGATGCAATGAATGAGAAGTTAAAGATAAGTTTTCTCCAATATTGGGATGCTCCCAAAAAGCTCATAATTTTTTGTTACGTTGTTGGGTTTAGGCCAATTCATAATAACATCAAATTTAGAGGGATCAATCTTCAATTCACCACCTCATACAATATGAACCAATTAAACCAAAGAGGTTTTCTGAAATTCACATTTAGACATCTTCAAATACAAGTTTTCCTTTTTCAAGACATCTATAACTTTCTTTACATGCTTCACATGCTCTTCACGAGTCTTACTAAAAATCATAATATCATCTAAGTAGACTATGACAAAATCATCAAGGAATGGTCACAATACATCATTCATAACTCTCATGAATGTGGCGATAACTAACCATTCAAACAATCCTTGTTTAGTCTTGAAAGCACTTTTCCAAATATCATCTTCAACAATCCTTATCTGATGATAACCGCTTCTCAAGTATAACTTAGTAAAGTAAACAACATCCTTTAACTGATCTAGCAAATCATCATTGCAAGGAAGAGGTGATCCGAATTTTAAACAAGAATGCAACAAATTACATATAGGAACATAAATACAGAGATGCAATAGAAATAATGGTTCGTTTCATTGATGTAAAATACTGAAATATGCTTACAAACAGAAATAGAAATAAACTAGCTCGTGCGATGGTAGCTTATCTTTGAGAAGAGATGTGGTGGCTACATGCCTCTGAACTATCTTAAAATGAGGCTCAAAGGCCTATTTATTTTTGAAAAAAAATGGAAAACCCTAAACATCCAAAAACCTAACCCTAGGAGATGAAGCGCCAAACTATGGGCCTTGTTCTGGGTAAGTTGGTACATCAACTTCTTGGGGTCGTAACTTTGGCGATCTTTGTTTGACACACAAAATACCTCGTTAGAAAGATATATCTGAGGAATACAATGTTTTAATGAGAAACATGGTTCCATGGACCCATGTTTCTCTAATTTTTCCCAAAAAAATGTCGTTTAGGGCCTCAAAATGGCTTCGGAATTTCAGAACCTAAAAAACTACCAAAAATAATAAATTGTGCTACAAATAAGGAAACTGAAAAACTGAAAGAAACAATGGTGGAGGTCCAAGTGGAATAGGAGTGTGCCCAACAATATGTATCATTCCTCCCCCCTTAGGACGCAATGGTCCCCATTGCGTTGAGTTCCTCCATGAGATGAGGAAACTTTTGTTGAACTTGGTCCCCGACGAGCCACATGCCCTAGTGAAGGAGTTCCCCTGCTTTGACAACTTGATATAGTTGGATCCTTTTTTGTCAAGCTTCCTTGAACTACATGTCCATGATCCCATCAGTTGTGTCCTATTCCATGTAATCTAGATTTACCTCTGTAGGTGTGAGTTGTTCTGCAATGTCTAATGTGTCTAACAATGGTGGGAACTATGGTAAAAGGCGGTCCACATTGAACACTGGGTGCAGGCCAAGGAATGGGAGAATGTTGAGCTCAAATGCATTATCTCCCATAGTCGTGGTAATGGTGTAAGGACCATATCATAGTGGTCTGATTTTCTGATAGGCTCCTGTAAGGCATTCCTTTTGCAAATGCAACTAGACTTTGTCGCCCACCTGAAACTTGTGTTGCACCTGATGTTGATCATGTCACTGCTTGTACTTAGCATTTGATTTCTCAAAAATGTCATGTACCTGCCAGTGATATGTTGGATGTGCTCAATGAAGTCGTTTGCCTTATCGGTTTCGGACTGGACATGAGCTTAAGCTGCCTAAGTAGCTGCAAATGGAATGGCCACTTCAATGGGACATAGTGGCTAGAATCCCAAGCCCACCTAAAAGGGGTTATGGCTAGTCGAGTCATGGAGAGCCCGGTTATAGTTATACTGGACATAGGGGAGGTTCTCATCTCATGTGCATAGATGCTTTGAGTTGTACATGTGCAGAATGTGTATGATCATCCTATTGACGACCTCTGTCTAGCCATCAGTTTGGGGATGGAAAGATGTGGACTTAGTGAGCTTGGTGTCCAGCATCGACCAGAGACTAGACCAAAATGCACTGAGGAACCTGTTGTCCCATCTGAGATGATAGATTTTGGGTTCCCAAAGTGTACCCACACTCATTCAAAGAAGAGTTTAGCAATAGATTCTACTGTGATATTCTTCTTGCAAGCCGCCATAATGGCCATATTCGAGAATATGTCGATGACCACAAAAACATAGTCATTGCCATGCTTAGTAGAAGGAAGG